>PVIC010026655.1:0-24390 GCA_004025085.1 Thryonomys swinderianus
AGAAAGAAAAAGAGAGAAAGAAAGAAAAAAGGAAGGAAGGAAGAAAAGAAATTATGGGATGCAAGGAAATAATAGATCTCTTTGTTATGATCACATTATAACTTGTATCCTAATTAATTATACCAATTATTCTTTTGAATTGGTTATGTATCTCTTTACCTTGTTAGATTTAATGATCTCTAAAGATAGTACCTGTGTGTTTCTCTTAAGTAGGTGTACTTTCAGCAAGACAGTTTGAGTTAGCTGTCTTTCTTGTATAGATTAAGAAATAGAAAGAACCATTATGCATAAAAAGTCATAATTCTATATTCCAGAAATCTGACTTCTTCCCAATATATTGGACAGCAATATACCCCAAAATAGATGACTCTTTACATACCCCAAGTTGTAAATGCACCATAGCTGTGGTCTAATAACTGTATTCTTACTTCTTTGCCAGAAATTAATTTGGGCAGAAGGAAGTTTGCATCAATGTTTTATAAGAGAAAGTCTGTTAAAATGTTCAAGAATATAACTTTTTCTTAGCAATAAAATATTTGGGATGTGACTTGGACCCATTTCTTTCTTTCTGCTCCACTCTTCTTCCTTTTCCTTTTCCTCTTTTCTTTCCTTAATATCACTGTCTTATCTCTTTAATTGTCATACAAATTTAAATTCATGGCCTTGTGAATCAGTTCAAGTTTAGATTAAAGAAATTAGCTATATAAAACCAGTCATGAATCCCTGCTTGTAAAGAAGGCATTCAGCTGACATTAAACCAGATCTCTTGCATGGATGATGTTAGCGTTAGAATCTGTGGTCTTTCCTGTTTCATGAGAATTATTCCATGACATAATTTCAGGCTCAATTTAATTTCACAAGTTCTAAGACTAACTCTCTAGCCCTCTTGAACATATAAGCTATTATTTTTTCCATTTCCTTTCTCAGCTTGAATTAGTCAGAATTAATTTTTGTTGCTTGCAAAGGGCTATGATTGAAATGTTAAATAAATTTCTGAGGACTTAATAAGCAGTCGTTCACAGAACAAGGATACCCAGATGAGAACTTAGTTCCTGGTTTAATCTAATTAAATACGGAGGTTGCACAAAACAAAATGAAGAAACCATCTCTGTGTTTAAGAAGTGAGTCTCAAGAAGGCAAAACAAATAATGGGTATGGGTACTGTATAAGTAAAGTAAGGCAGCTTGGTTAAGTATTTCAAAAGAAATGCCAAACTTAAATGAGAAATTACAACCCAGAAGTTTCTACTCTGAATTGGGCTTTCACTTTAGAAAACTTTTCTGAAGCTTTTCTCATTGTGCAGATTTTGATAGAGATCAAATAGTCATCGAAGAAATTTCCCTTAAAGGCAGATCTGTAACGCCTGGATTAAGAGAACCAAACAGTTTCAGAAACACAAAATGCTTACCTCAAATTGTGAACATTCTTTTGATTTTTTCATGTCTGGACTGTCCCATCTCCTACCCTATTCTCTGGCTCCCTGAAGGAGCGAATATTTTAGAACCGTTCACTCATCTTCAGTCTTCACTTCCGTGTCATTAATGCAACACAATGTCTTAGCACAGTCTCCCTGTTTATCTTTTAAAGCTTATGCTTCACAGTTTACCTATTCCAAAATATGGTTACGTTCCAGAAACTGTGCCATCCCCCTGTAGAAAGAGAACTTAACAAAGTGTACCATAGTTAAAAAAGAAAATCATTCTGCATCTTTAACACGAACTCTACCCTATGCTGATTGTGTTCAGGATCATAAAATTTAACAGTTAGAAAGAAACCTCAAAGTCTTATGGTCCATTGGTTCCGACAACTTTCTGTATCTCTTGAGAGTTAAGAACAACCAGTCTTCACCCCGATCCGCACGGTCACATTGGAATCAGCCATCCAGCTGGCTTTCTCTACCTACACAACCTTCAGACTTACCGAGACACGCAGTAAATTAACAACTATTAAGCGATAGATTGAGATGTACAGAGAAGATCATGTCGGCTGGGTTTCTGTTCAATATATTGATGAGTAACAATTGATTTAAGGAGACAAGAAGAGGAAGGAAAGCAATAAACACGCAGCTGGAAAACTGAAAAGACAGAGAACAATAGCAAAAACAGCCGAATCTAGCCCAGCGTCATCTTTCGTGCCTGGAAAACGCATTGAGAACGCCGAGAAAACACGCTGCGAAAGCTGAGAAGCATCTAAGCTACCGCTTTTTGCTGACTTGGAAAAAAAAAGTCACATTACTGTTTCTGAGGTTGCTGTGGACGAGGAGAGAGAGACTCGGTGTGAATTCCAGGACTCTCCCAGCAAAGGAAAATTAGAGAAAGAAACGGAAGTGTTAATTATACATTTTCCCACCATGTGAAGAGTCCGCTACTGACTATTTCATTGCTGCCTTCCACACGACCATTTTTATGTGGCTCGTATTTCCCAGGCTTCGTGTCAGATACTCGTTCAGCGACTAATGTGCAGGACAATCTGGAAAACACTTTAAACCTGAATAGTTTTCTTCCAGAAGGGAATTAAGGATTGAAAAAAAAAAACCCCTAAGCTCATTTTCTTTCTATATATTCAGACAGCGTTCACACTGATTTCCCCAAATATCAGATTAGAAGTATCATTAAAGGGATAAAATTCCCCAAATTTGCTGTATCCCATGTATACTGTAAATTTATAAATGTGAATGAAGAGGGAAACAATCCCTTCTGAACAAAGGAAGCCACAGCGAATAAGTTTTCTGTCTAAGCAACACTTGAAAGACATCTTTTCTAAGTCCTTATGGAGAAACCAGTAGGAATTATACTCAATAGCAAGAAAACAAGGCTGAAAATACAAAAACATGGACACTATTTGTAGACATCAGGATCCAATAATTAAATGTCAAGCATTTAAATATAATGAACACTTGCCTCAAGATTTTGATTGTAAGGAAATTATTTACCCTAGACTATATTGGTGTCTATATCCTGACCTCGAAAAATTGGGCACTTGGACATTGTCACTAGACATTATAAGAAAACAGCCCTTTCACTGAGACAAAACAAGACTGCTCTACCCAGGGAAGAAACGAGACAGATGGTAGGTACTAAATATTTAAAAATCGAGTCCCTTTATGCTTTCACCTTATATCACTGAAAGCACTCAATGGGCAATAGTCTTGTCACCAGAAAGTAATTACTTGGGGGAATACAGAGCAAGTATTTAAAGTAAATGTCACTTTACTGCATAACTTGCTTTTCTTCTTTACTCAGTATTGTGTTTGTGAAATTTCTCCTCACTTTCGTGCTGTTTTATCATAAAAAAGACACATTGCCAAGACTGATGCAGAAGTACATTCAAAGTGGTGCGGGATTTTTCTGGGGGGATTAATAGCAGTATCTCTTTGATGGCAATAATTTAAAAAAAACATTCCCTATAATTTTTATTGTACTGTGTATATAGTATATAATATATGTATGTATAGTATATCTATACCTTGATTTAGTCACCTTTGTCTCTTTCCTTAAGCATTTTTTATTCTCTGGCCATTACATTCAGTTTTGGGATTTTAGGATTTCTATACATGATTTTATATGTCAAGTGTTTCTTCAGAGAACACCTGCTGTATGATGAAGTCTGAACGGATGCATTTTTCTGAGTTTTGCAAAATTTTCTCTAATGGGAACTTATAAAATTACATTCACATGATATTAGACAATGATTTCCTGTTCCATATTACTGACAGAATGTTATAAATGCTTGCAAAATTGTTTATTTCATAAGTTTGATGCGTAAAAGTGCCCGCAGCTCCTGGTGAGGGTATTTTTATGACGTGTATGTTGAGCATATTAGTCCATTTGGTAGGAATTGTTTATACTTAAAAAAATCATTCCTTTATATGTCTTATTGAGTTTTTTCTTCTTTTCTTTGTTGTCATGATCTGATGACATTTTGTACTGACATGTTTTGGTTCATTTAAGTGTGTGTGTGTCTGTGTGTGTATGTGTGTGTGCGTGTGTTTAAGGCTTTTTGTTGATATGTTTTTTTTTTCTTTTGCCTTTTCCCTCAGGCTTAAAGGTTATAGCTATAACCTAATGTTTTAAGATGATAACTTATTTTCCATGGAATAGATAAATATACCCTTTACTTTTCCTTCCTATATTTTATATAATTGATAGTCAATTTTCTTCTCTTACATTCTTAAAGAATGATAACTTTGAGTCATTTATACTCAAATGGATGTACCTTCAGGACATACTCATAAATGAAACAAATAGGTCACAGGTGTGTAAATATCATATCTGTTCTCTGCTATGAGAAACTGAAGATGTTAATGAGTTCTAGAATGTATGATGGATTTGGTGAAATAGAAAATATTCAAAGGGAAATGAGGAAGAGTGAGTAATGAAGGGTAAAGAAAAAATGTGATGGTAATAAAAAAGGAAACAAAGCTTATGTATTTTAAAGGTGGGGATTGTGAGTAGGTAGGGGAATGGGGAAAAATGAGAATTAAATTTTGTCATATACAGGTACAAATTCTCAATATTGAGTGTGATCATGATATGATGTGTATATACAATGTACCAATAAAGATACAAATAAAAATTAAAACAAAGAAAAAAAGTGGCGAGTTGGTGAAAGGGAAGATAATGAATATTTACTGAGTGTATTTGTTAGGAAAAAAGACATGTCAAAATAGTACTAAAAATACTTCACATTTATATAAAATAAAGGAAATGTCCTTGACCCTGTTGGAAACTAAGAGCTAAAATGTATTTTTAAAGTGTTGAAATCAAACTGGTTTCACACAAACTTAGTGAAAAGTCATTATAGGATGTACCCATACAGCTGTTCAAAAATTGTAGGTTTGAATGCTAAGTAGGGGTTAGTTTAGAAGCTAAGGAATTTAAGGAGCCTTTTTATTGCTTAAGGAAAAATTCACTAAATATTTTCTTGAAGAAATAGTGATTTACTACAATTGTGTTTTCATCAAGTTTGAAAGGGAAAATATTTACCATTCCTAAAAGGGCCTTGGGAAAATCCATTATGAAGCAATGTAAGGAAAATAGTGTATGGGACCTATGTCTGATCAGTCCAATTTCAAGAAAGACTTTGGACATTTGTTACCAACTCTGTACCAAACCATCACCTTATTTATGATGTGTTACTTAAATAAAAATAATGGATTTCAGATGTACTTCATTTTTTTCTGTATTCACATTTCTTCACAATCTGGCGAGATTAGGACCAACTCTTTTGATATACTGTACTTCATGAAATAAGAACTTTTAGCATCAAGACTATAACTTGCATGTAACAAATCACCCCTATTAAACTGTTTCATCATGGACTTCTGATATCTTCGCAACCTTGAGATTAGCATAAAATGCTAATCGAGAAAATCAAGACTGAATTTCCTCATATGATCTCAAATATCATTCTCAAACCCTGTAACATCTTTTTCCTATCTTTACTGTTGACCAGACATGAATATAATATATTCATGAAAAATTTAATAGCTTAACTTTTAAAGTATACCACAAAAGAAAAACAGCTGTGAGTACCAAGATTTGGACTGATGAATGTGCTGTAGTCTATAATCACAGTCTCCAATCTGCCCCGGACAAATTACACTGTGACCAAAAACTGTCTGCAAACGTCCAAGTGAATAGAGTGTTGGAATCCGCTCCAGGAGACTGATCCAAAGGCATAAGTTAAAATGGGACGTGAGGGCAAGGCCAGGTAGGGCTGCGGGACCCAGATGAAGAGGTCATCGCCAACGATGAGCTGGCCTGGAAAGAGGGGGTGTCCAGAAGGGAGCCACGGAGGGACTGGAAAGCAGGCTCTTAGCCATAAAGCTTGGTGATGCCGAAACCTCAGAAGCCTCAGAGGTTCAAACTGGGCAAGCCAGTGTTGCAGAGTGGCAGGGCGGGGTGGCCCGTCCGGTTCTGCTGAGTGGCTGAGAACTCAGAGCCCTGGACCGAGGCACTTGGGCTGCTGTTCCCAACCCGGTTGTCACTCGCCCAAGAAAATCAATGAGCCACTTAACATCCTCTGTCCCAGTTTTCTTCTAAATATAATCAGACGAATATATTTACCATATGCAGCATTTACTAGAATGTCGCCAGTTAGTATTTTAAAACAGACGATAATAGAAATGGAACCGAACAGAAATTATAGACTTATAAGAGATTTTACTGATCTATAATCCAACCCTTTTCAACACGACATCCCGAAAAGAAATCACAAGCTCTAAGTCACACATCTAGATGATGTTTTGAAAGCTTTTCTTTTGAAACTCGGCCTTGCAGACTAGTTGGCCTCTTGACTGTTTTATTGTATTTGAGGCTAGACAGGTACCTGTTGGTCTGTGCGTAGCTAAAAATAATTTTATAGAGAGATAATGATATGAAAGTATTTATATCTATGATGTGATGAAGTTATAAAGCAGTACATATAGCATGTACCCATTTCTATCAGAATTTAACAAACATGTGTATACTTCCAGAAGAAAGACCAGTGGAAAACATCATACTACAGAATCTGTTTCTATAATGAGATCATATGTTCATTTTTAATCATTTTTGGTTTACCTTCTTTTACATTTCTAATATCTCAAATGTGTATTGTGCCTTGTAATGTAAAACTACTACACACTATGTCTGAAAATACAAAAAAATCACCAAAATCTGAAAAATTAGGTTCATTCTTTATTTATTCTTTTAGTCTTTTGACCACCTATATTCTGACGAATCTCAAATCCATACAGCACCCCAGGGCTGCTTTTAACATTCAGGCTCTCTGTGGAACTGTCTAATTTTTATCTGTCCTTGGAGTTTGACAAACCTCCAATTCAATAGGTATTAGGAGCAAACTCCTTCTCTGTCTAATCCACACACCTCCTCCAAAGGGTTTGCTCTTCTTCCAGTTCTCCTCCGTGGGGCCCATGAATCAAGTGCCTTCTTCTCAACCTTTAAAATCACCTTGGCCTTCCCTTACCTCCCTAAGCAAGTCCATTAGGTTGACCAGCTCCTATTATTTCCAAGATAGATCTCAGCCCATATATCTCTTCCTACCATGTGCACATACCTTAGACTATTGCTGTTGTCATTTTTTTTTTACTGTAACAACTACGATGTAGCATCTTATATCTACTTTTACTTTTCTCCAATGTATTCTTCACATTTTTGTCAACATCATTCTTTAAAATCTTGTTTGGTTGTTTCTCTTTTTTATTAAAAATTGTCATATAGGGCCGGAGGGTTAGCTCAGTGGTTCCAGCATCTGACTCGCAAGCGCAAGGTCCTGAGTTCGATCCCCGGTAACCACATACAATGCTGGGCGTGGACACTCATGCCCACCAACAATCAATACCGCATTACCACAGTGCCAGGCATGGTGGCTCACACCTGTAATCCCAGCACTTGGGAGGCAGAGACAGGAGGATTGCTGAGTTCGAGGCTTGCCTGGGCTACATAGTGAGCTCAGGGCCAGCCTGAACTACAAAGCAAGACCCTGTCTCAAAAAAAAAAACCTGTCATATAGCTTTCTATTGCCTATGAAATAAAGACAAAAGGCCTTAAAACAACCCACCAGACCCTGCCTCGTCTGCTTTCTACTTACGTTTCCAGTTCCGTGATGTGAAAATCACCTCTATGAAAATATAATAGGGGGGCTGGGGATTTAGCTCAAGTGGCACCAAGCCAACCTTGGATGCACAAGGGCTAGAGTTCAATCCCTGGTACTGCAAATAAATAAATAAATAAATAACAGGGAAGAAAGGCAAGAATTATTATACTTATTTATAACTAGGGAATTATCTCTTCCAGAATTAAATGTTCTCATTGTTTAATGATCAGTGTTCATAAGAATTAAGATTAGACCTCAGTTCCATGACTACCCATTCTCTTCTTCCAGAAACAATCTGGCCTCTACTTCTTCAGATTCATTTAATAATACTTAAGCTTTCATACAATGGACTCTTAAAAAGAATCAAGTATATTATGTTGAAAAATGTCTCTAGAAATTAACAAAATACACAGAAATGAACATGTACCCTGAGTTATGATGTTAAATTATAGTGCAATAGTAACAAAATTATCCAGGACAATAGTACTGAACCTATATTGTGAGATGAATAGCTTACATTCATTAATGAATGTACTTCCCATTAAAATTTAATGAAGCCTATTCCAAGTTTTAGCCCTGACAAATGCATACCTTGAGATATGTAGAGGTAAAAATGTTTGTTCAAAGCCACCTAATAAACTATATTGCTTTCCTATCAGTGGACCACAATGTCTGTGTGACACCCACAGCTTCAAAGAATAGAGGTTTAATGAGGCTCATGTTTTAAGGGGGGTTAGTCTGTGGTTGACTGACTCCAAGCATAAAAATCGTGTTAGACAATTGTGGAAGAGTAAAGGTGCTCTGTTGGTGGCCACCAGGAAGCAAAGCAGGGGAACAGGACCAGAATGGCTCCACAGCCATGAGCCCCATAGATACCCCCAGCACTATGCTCCACCAAGCACCTGCTGGATCCCAAGGTCAAAGCGGACACTCCACCACAATCACTGCATATAAGGAGTAGAAGAGTCAGAGTTTGAACCAGGCTGCCTACCTCCACAGCTAACTTTTCCTGACACTTTTTAAATTTTTGATCTTATTGATCTTTTATATATATTTTTTCCTTTTTGAGACAGGGTCTTGCTTTGTAGTTCAGGCTGACTCTGAGCTCACTATGTAGTCCAGGCAAGCCTCGAACTCAGCAATCCTCCTGCCTCTGCCTCCCGAGTGCTGGGATTACAGGCATGAGCCACCATGCCCTGCCTTATTGATCTTATTTTAAAAGAGCTACTGAAGATGGACAGTAGGAAACATAATGTAGAAGAAAATTCCAAACCTTTCACTCAGTTTTCCAGGCTTATCTGTGTCAAATTGCTTACCATAGACACAGTGTAGGCCTCATGCGTAAGGGACCGTACACACTTCTTGAACTCCTCTCTATTTCCCAGTTTAAAGACAAATGGTACTGTTATTCTACATGTGTGCCACCTGGTCCTGTTTCTTCTTTATAATCTCACTAGCTTCAAAGCATAGCTAACACACTATAAAGCAGTGTTATATGGTAAATTAACTGGATGACCCATTGTATATACAAACATCTTTCAACTCACACATTGTTGTCCTGATGTAAAGAGCAAAAATCCCTGTTTTTTAATAAAATAACTTTTGCAATAAGTTTTCATTGCAGAATAATTTTTGCAATGAAAGTAAAGCAAGACAATGTGTTTATATCAGTTGAAAGAGTGAGAACAAGGACATAAATACTTCAATGGTAGGAACTGATTTTTATGAGGGTGAAATGTTCATAAAAGGAAGCACTCATCATGGTTCATTTGTTTGCTTTCAAGGGCGATTTCTAAAATCCACACTTAAAAAAAGAACTTCCTATGTTCACAATTACTGTGCTACCTTTACTTGTGGTATGATGTGGCTTTTAATATTTTTCCTTCACTCAAAGGTGACAGTAAATAACAAAAAACTTCCATTTTGATATGATATGGGTATACCACAATTCTGTTCTTATGGTTTTATTCCCATTTGGAAATTAGAAAGGAAACGAGATTATATTTGTATATTTAATATGTAATTTCTATCTTTGGTACACAATAGAACCAAATAACTTTTGACAAAAGGCTTATTTACAACAACAACAGTGTATTTAGAGATTTATACATTCCGTGGAAGCTCAGAATGTGTATTATGAACAAAGAGTGAAGTATGTGCAGATGCAGTTGGAAGAGCTCTAGCAAGAAACAAAAATATTTGGGGCCAGCGATTGAGCTCAGTGGTTCCAGCACCTGCCTCCCAAGTGCAAGGTCCTGAGTTCGATCCCCAGTAACCACATACAATGCTGGGCGTGGTGACTCACACCCACCAGCCATCAATACCACATACCACAGTGCTGGGCGCGGTGGCTCACACCTGTCATCCCAGCACTCAGGAGGCAGAGGCAAGAGGATTGCTGAGTTCAAGGCTTGCCTGGGCTCCATAGTGAGCTGAGGACCAGCCTGAACTACAAAGCGAGACCCAGTCTAAAAAAACAAAAACAAAACAAAACAAAACAAAAACAAACAATATTTATCTTCTATAGTCAATCACTACAGGTCTTAGGAAAACTATACCATCATTTAAAAATTATAAGGTTTAAACTGTATGGCTCCAAACCTTGTCCTTCTTGTCTTAATATGTATGATCCTAAATCAAGAAAAGAAAGTCTAGTAAGCTAAATCTTTAAGTTCACCTGTCCACCATTTTGATAGAGAACGTAGGCAAATCAATAGATCTAAAATTCCATTCTGAAAAGCCAGAATCTATAGGTTTGATGATTATCGCTTCTTGTGTATAATTTGAGCTTTTATTTCAATGCATGAACAGTGCCTCAAATAATGTGGAAGCTCGGGGTCACAGTAAAGGTTGATAATATGGCACATGTTCAAACTGTGAAGTGTATAAAGGAAAATTTAATTACTCTTTAGAGCTCTAACAGACCACGAAGTTGCTCTGAGTTCTTCACAGAACTCTGGGGTTTAAAAAAAAATGGGGTTGGTCAAATCCTTTAGAAGGAAAACGCATCTGCTGTCTTAGGGACACTTCGCGAAGCCTGGTTATGAAGATGTCTTTGGGTAGAGTCTGGTATCTGTGAACCCAAGAAAGCCAAGAAAGCCAAGAAAGGGCCCATTACTCAAAACTGCAATAAGGAAAATAGAAAACCCAGAGTTAAGGGTGACCGTCCAGCTGGCACACGTGTGTGGGCCACAATTGGCTTTGGCAAATCGTTACCCTGGAGGCTCTCACCACAAGAAAATCATGGGTTTTCCAATACGAGAATTAAAGAACACACTGATGTAATTTTGGTGTGGGAGCATTTAGAGAAGTGTATGTTTGCCTTTGAAGGCTGGTTAATCTTGGAAATGCTTCAGATTTGTGATGGGACTACTTGCCTATGAGTTGGCTTTGCTGTTCCTAAAAAGACCTGAGTATTACCCATCCATTAAGGGGAGCCTGGGGCCTTGGCCTTTTCACTGTTTCTCAACCAGAGTGATCAAACTGTGACCTTCAATCTTTTTAAAATGAGGAGTCTATTTATGCCTACAGATTTGTCACCTAGAACCTTAGGGAATCAAAAAATGAAACTAATTCTTAAATTGACTTGGAAGACTTTCTCTGAAAAATTACATATTTTTTGTTTGAATGACAGTTTTAACAACATAAAAGGCAACTCTGAAAGTCTACTTTCAGATTACAGATTTAAAATTCTTTTCACCCTAGTTCTATTCTTTCTTTTTCTTTAGGGATCACGAAGAGCAGCCCATCATCTGCCCACCCATCCCCCACTCCCACACTCTTTTCCAGACAAAATATTATAATTCTTTCACTTAACATCGAGTATTGCACCTGGCCAAGCATTCTTTGTTTTGACCTTATTAAAATATTTAAGGTTTGAAAACATTTAGTCTAAGTAATATTGCAGTATTCCCATAAAACAAAGTAGAATACTGGTGTCATTGAAATGTTTATTCAAATCCTTTTGGTTTATTTATAGATTTTATTAATAATTTGTAGAAAAAAATTCCAATCATCTAATATCAGTCATAATACCAGTTCACCTGGGTGCTGTCACATGTACCCACACAAATCATTGGTTAGAATTGAGAAAACATATTATTTATTCCTCTTTATGCTATGAAATGTGCTTAAAGGGTAAGGCCATTGTAAATGTTCCTTCTGACATGTGTGTCTTAGTGCTTTACCTCAGCATAGACAAAGAGTGCTTGGCCGGATGGGAATTCAGGTATCAATAGGTCTCCCCACCCTTGTTTATAGAGTTGAGGAATCAGAAACTCTAAGGAATGTGTGGCTTGCTAATGGTACCTCTCTACTCCCTCAAATTACATCAAGAAAATGACACAAGGATCTTTTCCTCCTATCCAAACTTCTTTCTTGGGGCCCAGCATTTAGCTCTGTGGTTCAAGCATCTGCCTTGCAAGTGGAAGGTACTGAGTTCAATCCCCTGGATCACATACCACAGTGCTGGGCATGGTGGCTCACGACTGTAATCCCAGCACTCGGGAGGCAGAGGCAGGAGGATTACTGCGAGTTCAAAGTTTGCCTGGGCTACATAGTGAGCTCAGGGCCAGCCTGAACTACAAAGCGAGACCCTGTTTCAAAAAACTTTAAATTTTTTTTCTTATGCACAGTTATCCGCATCCTGCTACAAACTGCAATTAGATTCTAATTCCATGTGAGTTTAGTAAGTGCATTACTTTATATTCTATACAGAGCACAGAGCAGAACAGGCCATAAGCCATATTTCATTACATTGTTATGAAAATGGGGACATATATGAACTTTAAATGGCAATAAATGGCATATAAAATGCTAACTTATAGATAAAAGACATAGCATGCATGCACTGAAAATAACATCCGTAGGAAGCGACTGTTTATATTACAAAAGAATCCATCTCAGAGAAGCACACTTTGTGGACCAATTCTAGTACTAAATAATAGTTTCACACACTCACTAATTTAGTGCGAGTCTCCGAATTGCATTTCTTAGTGCACTGTAAATATTCCCATCTCACTTTATTATGCTGTATAATTAACATTTCATAGACTACTGGGCTGTGTATCTGAGATGCAGTCACAATATAGGGTTAATGTTTAAACTTTTTTTTTTTTTTTGCTTTTTGAGACAGGGTCTCTCTTTGTAGTTCAGGCTGGCCCTGAGCTCACTATGGTGCCCAGGCAAGCCGCCGTGAACTCAGCAATCCTCCTGTCTCTGCCTCCCGAGTGCTGGGATTACAGGCGTGAGCCACCACATCCTGCATTGTGGTATGCGGTGTTGATTGTTGGTGGGCGTGTCTCCACACCCAGCATTCTGTGTGGTTACCGGGGATCGAACTCAGGACCTTGCGCTTGCGAGGCAGGCGCCGGAACCACTGAGCTAATTCTCCGGCCCCCATGTTTAAACTTTAAAAAAAATTCATACCATAAAAGATACATTGCCATTAATCTCCCCTGAATACACTCTGTGTGCTTTGAACGCACTTAACCGTTCTTGCTGTCAGTTTCTGAATGACGTGTGGGCCTCTTTCACGCCTCGAGGTGTAATAGCGTGGCTGTTTCAATGTCCTAAATTTTTCCCATATATTTGCCTTTCATTGTCCTTTTGACGTTTGGGAAGAGCTAGAAGTCCCACAGTGCCAGAACCTCTGAAGAGAGTGGAGGAAGATGCAATGTATTATTTCATAGCTTTGTTTGTCCATTCGTTCGTTCATTCATTTGCTTCTTTTCATTGGATGGCTCTAGGCAGCGGCACTTACTGAATTTTTCATTCCATTATCTAGAGCCTCACGAGAGAAATCTTTCAGAACTGCTTCAGAGAATGGCCGTAATGACGGGACGAATGTGCTCTTCACTTGGGTGACAATGACAAGTTTTGCGTTGCAATACTTTTTTAAAAACTTTACACACACTGTATCATTTTTTGCCTGCTGGGGATCAAATTGAGGACCTGCCCTTGCCAGGCAAGAGTGATGCCCTGACCTCAATCTGCAGCCCCGCTCTAAATTTTTGATCAGTGCTTGTACAGTTTAGTATTATTTGTTCCTAAGGAAGAAAATTTTATTTTGGCCTGGATAAATCTGGAAAACATTACCCAGTGTAATGATCCAGATAGAGAAACACAAATTCTGCATTATCTTACTCGTGTGTAGAATTTTCAAATGCTGGATTCACAGAAATAGAAAAAGGTGACTTGAAAGGTGGGGAGTTAGGTGTGGGGAAAACAGGGATAAATCGGTCAGACATTTTCTTGTACAATGAATAAATTCTGGAGACCTACAATCTAGCAGAAGGGGCAAAACTAATGATAACACATTATATACATAAAACTTACTGAAGACACATCTTAAGAATTATCGCCAACGCACAAGCACAGAAGTAACTAAGGGAATGAATATGTTAATCACTTCACTGCAATTCATTATTTCACACTGTCTATCAAAACAGGGTACAGTATACCTTAAATATATATACAAGTTTTATTTACCAAAAGTACAGCAACAAAACAGAAGTAAATATTGCTTAAAGTCATAATTATGCTCTTCCTTTGAGGAACGAAAGGTGGACATCCTTACTAAGGACAACTTAGCTCATTGTGCAGATGTGGGTCCTCTCTTGCTGCTACTTGGCCTGACCAGAATGTGGAAAACCACCTCCCCTGCCTGCTTCTCCATGAGACGGCTACACACCAAGGGTGGGTTTTGTCCTATCCATGGGGAGCCTCACATCTTCTCCACACACTCTCTCTTTCTTAATTCGGACCTGAAATCTGGGCTGTGTTCGGGTTATCCCACAACTCCTAAGATCTGACCCAAGAAGTCCGAAATGATCAACCATGCCCACTGGTGAATGCAAGTGGAAAGTTCAACCTAGATTTAAGTGTGGGAAAATAAATCAGCTACACACACACACGCACACACACACGCATGCACGCACACACACACATGCATGTACATGTACCACAGTATCGATTAAATAGTTCCCTTGCTCTTCTTCTCAAAGAGTTGTTTCACTTCAAAATGTAGTACATTCACAGTATGGAGAGCCATACTTTTCTCACTCTTATGAAAAAATGTAAAAGGATAAAGTATCCATATGAATGGAATTACTTCTCCAAAACAACCTGCGTTTTATTAACGTCATTAGGATCTACATGAACTTGTAATATGGGATGTACATGCTATCAGCTTTCTTGTGTTTATTCATTTTACTGGTAAATTTTAGATGGAATGAATTCTGGCAACTTGCCAGTAATAATGATGAACTATATTAATTACAGAGAAGAAAAAAACCTTTTATTTAGTTACTAATTTACTACCCCCCAAAAGCAAAAGAATACTACCATCCAGTAGCCTCACATCAGCAATTTGACTTCTTTTATTTTTCTTTAGGATTTCTTTTTTTACTAGTATACATTTGCATTACATAATGATTACATTCTTTTTTTTAAAAAATTGAATTCTTTATTGGTACATGTTATATACAGTTCACAACCGCATTCAACACTGGGGAATTTGTACCAGTATATGACACAAGTTAATTCTCATTTTTACCCATATCCCTACCCACCCACAACCCCCACCCTTATATACATGCTATTTCTTTTTCCTTCCAATTCATATTTACTCTTTCCCCCTCGTTACATTCCTCCACCACATTCCCTTTGAATATTTCCTATTTTCTTTGTGAGGAGTTGGTTCATGTGGAAACACATCTTGGTTCCTCCCCTTTGAAAAGATCTCCCTGCTTCTTTTTTAATTTTGCTACTTATTTGTATTTTCAGTTTCCCATATATGAGTAACTATGAAATATTTAGGTTTGTGTCTGTTTTATTTCACTTCATACAGTGGTCTCAAAGCGCACTTCACTTTCCTACAAATGACTCAAGTTTGCCCTTCTTTGTAGGACCGTAGTTCTCCATTGTGTATAAATATCACTTTTCCGTCCATTCATCTGTGAATCGGCTGTTTCTAGTGCTGCTCAGACATGGATGTCCAGGTATCACTGCAATACAATGTCTTTGGCTCTTTCTGGAAGGTACATAGAAGAAGAACAGCTGTGTCCAGTGAAATCTGTAGCTTCAGTGTTAGAGGATCTCCATAGTGACTTCCATAGTGAGCGTGGTAGTTTACACTCCTAGCAACAACGTGGAAGGTTCCTGTGTTTCCCCTCACGGTTTTGTTACATTCATTATTATTTGATTTCTATCGATTATTTTAACTTGATTTAACTTATTTAAAATAGTGAATTCAATCCTTACCATACACTAGAGTATATGATGTTCTTGGAACAAGTTTATAAAGTATGAAAAGTTTTCCCTAATAAAATTTCAATTCTTCTCACACCAGCAAAAGTATACCATAACCATAAATGCTAATATTTCAAAAATTATATGTGCATCTTTCAGTTTTATGTCAATTTTGGAAATTTTTTTAAATTCAACACAGTTTTGAAAACTTTACCACATACTTCATTCTGGCTATATAACTTTCTGTTGAGCTGTTTTACAGGCCATTGGCTATATACTTATTTAATATTGAATATTTTATTTTTCCAATGATTTGCTATTGAAAGTTATTCAATAACAATAATAAAATTCAATAATAAAAGTTATTTTATTATTTCCCATGTACTACTTTTGTAATGCACTGATTCATAGTTTCATATATAATCTTATCAATTATTTTTAAATATATCCTTAAGCCAGGTTAAAAACCTGTCTGGTCTACCAAATATTAAGACAATTTCTCTTCCAGTAGTAAAACACACCTACATTTTTATGCACTGAATGTTGTCCTTAATTGTTACTCATTTTAAATTTGTCAAATATAAATATATTTTTATTCTTAATATGTTTATTTAATTACAAATATTTATTTCCTTGAGTTGTCATGACATACATTAAATATCATCACCCAAAAGTTATTTTATTATGTCCCATGTAATGCAAGGCAGATAAACATTAGCAGATATATTTATACATAAAACTGAAATTTTAGCTGTTTGAGCTGTTGATGAATTATGGGTAATTCTTATTTTTTATTATTTTCTGTATATTTTAAAAATCCTTTATAAGATTAACCCTTCATCATGCAATAGAATAATATTGTCCTTGGAACTCATTTTTCTAAATCATATTACAGTGATATCCTTTTAGAAAGCCATCCACAAATCAATAGAACACGCTCCAAGTGAGACCTGCTTCTATGCATTATTGTTTTCATTTAACAAGCGTGGTACAGTGTAACCTTCATCAAGAAAGAAAAGTATTCATCTTGATCGGACTCCCTGCTGTGGTCTCTGCACCCCAGACACTCCGCAGATTTCTGGTCTGACTTTCCTTATTAGGACAAAGACCTAAGTAAGCAAGTGTATAAATTTCAACTTTACTATTTCTTCTCCCATTCATGTGTTCTATTGTCATTTCAAACCAATCTTTTCTGTGGCAACGAAATTTAAAACCTCCAGGTGGTGATCAGGAAGCTGCCAGAACATTCTTGGAACTCGCGCTTCTGTCATTTACTGCAGGTTAACTTGAATAAGTAGAAACATCCCGTTCCTTTTTTTTTCACATACATAGTTTGAGATTACAGTAGCAAAATCCTTTTCATTTATGAACACTATATACAGCTGGTACTAGTAACACTTATCTTGTGAAGAAAAACAGATCATACGGTTAAGACTCATTTAGAGGACAAAACTTACTTTATGAGTCAAAATGACAGCCTTATTTTTTATCTTGCTTCTTGTGATGTTTGTTTTTGAAACAGGTCTCTGTCCTGCTTAGGATGGACTTGAACTCATGAACTCAAGAGATTCTCTTGCCTCAGCTTCCTCATTAACTTGAACTACAGGTGCTCACCCCATGCGCCAGGCTGTTTCGTTTTCTAAATGTGCTCAAACTGACATTATTGTTATTTAGAAAAATACATGTGAAATCACTGTATTACTTAGAAAAATACATGCGAAATCACTGGTGACTTACCTTGCTCTCTAGCAGGGCTTCTGTGGACAGTGGAGATTATTTAACACTCACAGAAATACCTATTGGGAGTAGATTGCATATGACAATTTATTAGTCTTTTACTAGTCTTTTGTAACTGACTTCTAAAACTGGGGAAGGATGGCACCACTTTGAGCGTCATGCTTCAAAGCAATCTCCCTTCATGGGTACGGATCTATGATTAACGTACGAGTAATGTACCATGTTTACACTATGGTGAAGCTCCACATTTCACTGTGGCCCGAAATCAGTAGCTCCTGGTGCCGCTTGGAGGACTCCACAGCGAATCCCATTACTTGCGAGCACCTGGGGAGAGGCGAGGGCGCTGAGGGGCCTGGGGGAGGGGAAGGCCAGAACCTCACCTCCACCTTTACACCGCGAAGGCGCTGCTCAAAACCCTTGAAGTCCGCCCAGACTGCCTGAGTTCACCCGAGCTTTGTCCCTATACCGTAAAGCAGAGCGTGGTGTCTCTTGGCCTACAGAGCTTGAGCACAGGGACTGGGATGTTCATAACTGAACAAGTCGGTGTAGTTCGGGACACGTACGGGGTGCTCGGGCCGGTCTGCAGTTCGGAAGCCGGAGACAGTTTTTGCGCATGCGTTGCTGTCTTCTCGGCTTTTGAACCGTGGGAAACTTGACTCTTGCCCTGTAGGTAAATAGAGGACGTTTCCCTCTTTGGCATTTTCATTCCATTTGTAGCCTTGCCTTTGGCTCTTCAAACACTGGGGAGAGCATCATTCTAATCTACAAGTGTTGTATTGAAAAACATAAAACTCATGCGATTTGTTCTATGTTCAGTCTCCATTCCTCTGCTAGTGTTTGATCCAATAATCTGAAGTTTTAAAATATAAAGACTTCTGTAGTACTGTGTTAATTTTTTCTATGCCCTCTGTCTCTTAAAGGAAATCATGGTAACTATTCAGGTATTTCTCTCTGCCTTTCCCTGTCCTTCAATTTTCCAGCCGTACAGAGAACTTTCTTGTCCACTTACACCTTTTACTGTCTCCAGTTGGTTAGTAAAAAGCTCGCTGGTCACCGTAGGCTGCCCATACGCCTCCTTCTGCTTGCTGTGCATTGGAAGATGCCCTTTCATAGGTCTATTATTCAATAACTTTTGGGCAATTCATTATTTCACTTGCAATTCACACCCATTTGTGCATGCCTATATTCATGGACTTATGATCACATATATCTATTTCTATGGAATTTATCTTTACAGTCATAACCCCCCACACACACGTACAGACACATGGGTGGCTATGTAGGTTTATTTCAAGATTATTACTGTGTCTGTTCTATTTTTTTTTACAGTACCAAAGACAGTAACTGTCCCAGAGCAGACGCAGAATAAGTAATATTATTTAAAGAAATAAAACCAAATAAAATTACACATTATTAAAATAAAAATTACAGAGAGGGAGCTGCCTAAAATTTCAGATTGAAAATTGCATTTTAGCGATTAAAAAAAAAAGTAGACCAGAGAACATTTTTACAGAGAGAAATGGTATTCCTTATATAACTCTATAAAGCTGAATGTCAAAGCAACTTTAGTAACAAAAAAGCTGATGGAAAAGCAGTACCCAAAATCCCTGGAGAAGCCTTAAAATGGAGAAATCACTTTTGATTAGCTTTGTCATTATTTCAACAACTAGTGTCTTCATTTCTAAATATATTATTTCAAGACTGAAATGTTTTCTGCCGCTGCTAAATTATCTGGTTTTTTTAGTCTTCCATTTGGCTTCCTATTGGAACCATCCATTTATCCAGTTTCCATAAAACCCTTTGTTAACTATTGAATATTTTTTTCACTCTTGGCCCTTCTCAAAATCGTAAATATAGGTTTGAAAACGAAACTTGACTTCTGTGCAAATAGTTCCCTTCCTTGTACCCATCCCTACTAATTGCTAAGGAGATGCCGCTCTGTCCACTAGTTTTATTTGTGATGGGCTCATGTCTTATTCACCCTCAGAAAAGCAGGGGGTCGATCAGTTCGGACGGAACTATCGCAGCTATTATCTCTCAGTTCAGAGGATGCAAGTCAGTGAAAGGAAAAGCAAAAGATGCATTGCTTTCAAAAACAAGTGAGTTAAATGCAGTTTTCAAAGGCCCGTATCATCTTTGTTTATTTTTCATCCAGTTAAATATCTAACAAGAAAGCGGTTCATCAAGAAAACAATTTTATATTTGACAACATCACATGACATTTTGGCATAGATAGAGGTGTCTTTTGTTGAGTATAGAAGCTTTGAAAGTTTACTCAAAATATATATAAGAATCTTGTTTTTTTAAGTTTTGTCTAAAGATAATAATATCATCTCAAGTTTATTTTGAGTATCCATGAATATTTTTCTGCTATATGGCTTCAATTTCTTTTCTAGTTACTTTGTTCTAATACCTTGACAACAAATTTTTAAAGGAAAATTCTTTAAAATTTCTACCAAAACAATAAAAGTTCCTGGGCGAAGAGAAATTGACTTTGTTCATAACTATATTGCCAGTGGGTTTCTAGTGAATGACAAAAAAATATCATTGAAGTATGCTATTTTATTTTCATTCTTTCATAAGTTCCTTTGCAAAATAGAAAGTTTTATATATAAAGTGTTGTTATGGCAATTAAGCGGAATATTTTAAATAATATTTATGAGTAATTACAGCAATGATAATACCTAACGTTTATTGTATGTGTGCCATGTACCAGAGCCAGTACCAAAGGGAAAGCAATCAATATTTTACCATATCTGACATAGGTGATTGTCTCTTATGGATGTTTTCTGGCTGAGGGAATTAAGATTAAAAGAGATAGAAGTACCCTGTATCATAGTGCATCTCAGTGAAAGTATATACTTCTACTGAGTATCATGTACCTCACAAGGCTGACATTTTGACAAAATTAAAGTTAGCAAATTTTCCAAGATAACCACATTATAAGGTATTTGCAAGTTTATTTTTTCAATTAAATTCATCATTAAAAACAGAAAAAAGTGTGTGTGTATGTAATATATATATATATATATATATATATTTTTTTTTTTTTGGAAAGGAGAGGTTGAAGGGAGGACAGACTACGGGAAACAGTAATATTCAAGATACATCATGTAGAGGAATGAGAATAAAAGAGAATTAAATTGTGTCACATACTAGTACAACTTCCCAATATCCAGTGTGATCATGATATGATGTGTACAATGTACCAGTCAAGATAAAAAATTTTTTAAAAGATATATCATGTACAAGAACAAATTGCCAATAAGTAATATGATCATCGTGTACCTTTAAAATATACCAATAGCTTAATTTGTTTAAAAAATAACTACTACTGCACACATTTAGGTCTGAAATAATTCTAAAACCCCCCAAAATATTCATCATCTGTTAAAACATGAGAATTATTTGGATAAGTTCTTTCTTACTCAAATTATATGAAATAATGCGAACTGTGTCAGATACAAAATAGAATTCTAAACCAAATAAACTTCAATATATATATTTTCTAGCACCCTCTTGGTTTTAAACTTCTTTGTTAGCAGGTGTTGTAATAAAATTTCCTCCTGTAAAATTTCATTCCCATAACAAAACTCTATTTTAGCACTTAATTGTTTTAAGATGTTCTTAATTCTGATATCAATCACTTCTACATGTATAAATAATTAAATAACAGTATCACTTAAAATTTTAACTTACTCTTTTGTAAATTTCTCCAGAATCAATTATCTACATTACAGTTGTATTTAATGATAACAAATGACGGGATTTTTAGACTAGAATTTTAGTGTCTTATTAACTTATTGTATATGATTATGAGCTATTGTGCTGGTTTGAGACATAATGAGCAAAAGAAAGATCAAGAGGAAGCCAGGCATTCTGAAAGCTCCCTCTAATGCTACTGGAGGAACCGGAAGCTGCGTATTAACCATCTGCGATGGGCTGAGCTGTGTAGGTATCCACGGCACACACAACGGAAAGCCACCTCTGTCCTCTCTGCCTTCTACACTGTGTTATGGGAAACAAGCTGCCAAGGTGATGGTCTCACCCAAGCACTGGGACAGCAACGGAGTCCCTGGGACTCAGGGTGTAAGCACATCCACCTTTCACGGGCACTGGTAAGAGCTATGACGTCATCGTAGCTACGTTTTCCCATCAGCAGTATATAGAGTACCCTTGCCAAGAGCTGGCATTTTTCTCTTAAATTTCAGTCATTTTTATCAACATGGAGAACGGTCACTGTGGATTTTAATTTTCATTTATTGCACTGCTATTTTGTTACGTGGATCATCCCCCACGCATCATCCTGCCCGGTATTTTTATGGATTATTTTGTCTTTTTCTTCATGAATTTCATATATTCATCATATAGTTTCAATATATTTTTTAATTTAATTTTTCAAAATCCAAATCTATGACTTTTCTTTTCACTCTATAGATGTCTTTTCAAGACAGAATATCCTAAATTTTAATGAACTCTGATTTTCCAAATTATTCTGTTTATGATGACAGCTTCATTGTTTATTTTTAAATTTGCATATATCCCAAAGTGATGAAGAGCTGCCCTTTTGCTTTGTAATCTAAATTGATTTTTTTTTACTTTTATATCTATTATCCATTTGGAAACAAAGTATGAGGTGCAGATTATTTCTGCATAAGTCATCAGCTGGGTCAATAGTGTTAATTGAAGAAAAAAAGAATAACTTTCAAGTGTTATGATACTTAAGAAAGATCTTTTTAAATGCAAAATATTTTAATATCTTTGAATATCGGTTGGGAAAAAACAAGAGGAGAACACAAAAAATATGGAAAAGAAAAGGCAGATCAAATGGAAATAGGGTACTACTGATGTAAATGAAAGCTATGTAAATCTAGGGTATCATTAGTTAAAATACAAAATCAATAGTAACAATAAGAGTGATGATAATTGGTAATATGTATTATTTACTGTTAACCAGGTTCTTACTGTTGAAAGCACTTCACTCTCACATAAATGAATATATGCATATATTTATTTATAAATGCATGTATATGTGGCTATATAATATATGAAAATGTATGTGAACTCATGTTATTTATATGGATTAATTTATCTCATTTGCTAATTATATATGCATCCATATGTTACAGTGTTTTATACAGTGTTACAGTATATATTTTATCACAGATGTTAAAATCAATTTATATTACTCTGCCACAAAGAACGACAAATTTGTCATTTATGTGCAAATGGATATACTTTGAGGACATACTAAGAAGTGAAATAAATCACAGATATGTAAATACTGTACCTTTTCTCTGGTAGGAGAACTTGTAGATGTAAATGATTTCTAGACTGTGTGATAGATTTTGTGAAATAGGAAATACGGGAATGTGGTAGGGGAAAGTAATGAGGGGAAAGAATACATGTGATTTGAAAAGGAAAAGAAATCACATGTATATAAGGGATGGAGGGATGTGGGGTGGGTTGAGATATGGGTAAAAAATGAGAATTAACTTGTGTCATACACTGGTACAAATTCCCCAATGTTGAGTGTGATTGTTTGCTGTATATAAAATGTACCAATAAAGAATTCAATTAAAAAACACTATGAATTTAATATTGGTTCTATGCAAGAAGTGGGTAGGGGATGTAGTTCAGCAGTATTGCTCCTGCCTTGCAAGCACAAGGTCCTGAGTTCAATTCCAGTGCGAAAAAAAATCATTTATGCAAGAAGAATCAAAGTCATGGAGAATTTAAATAACTCAGCTAAGAAGGATGATGCTGGGATTTCAATCTGGTTGGTCACTACAAAATCCGTATGGCGAATTTCTCCACAGACAAACTTCGTTGCTCCATTCAGACTATTAATAGGTCACTAACATATTTATTATGTTCCTAGACTTAACAACCATTGACTCTAAGATCTCATTCACATCTTTGATGGTTTTACAGATGCCTTATGAAACACGCTTAAAATAAAGTTGAAAAAACTATCTGAATTCTTGCGTGACTTTAATAGACAGTGAAATTAATAAAAGAAGTGAGCTGGATGGCTTTGATTTCCTGTGCAGTGTGCTCACAGGAAATGCACCCACGGGCTTTCGCCCCAAAAGCACATGCCAAAAATAGATTCTGCTTCCCAAATTCCATTTTCGGTTCTATCCTGCTCTGCTTTTCGATGCGAATTGAAAACCCTGTGGGAGAAACCCAAAGACTACAATAGTTTCCTCTTTAAGCGCATGCAGACTGACTCTTGGTGATACTTGCTTTATCTAATATCATAGTTGGGATGGAACATATTCTTGGTTTTTTTAAATACATGCTCTGGTCAAATTGCAAGCTTTCACGTCAGCATAATATGCGTGTGGTTTTGCAACAGCAAACTGCAAATAAGCTCTTTGGTCCTGGAAGCTCAGGAAAGTAAACTCCACCGTGACGCCCACCAAACCTTCTCTTGCTCTGCTGCCCATTAAAACCCTGGCACACGGCAGACAGCTCCGTGAAACGCCAACAAATGCAGTCGAGGTGAAATATGAAACTTGTGGTTCATATCACCTAGGTTTCCCTCGCTTCCAGATTGGCCTACTATTTTTTCCGAGGCTTTTCACTTGCATGTCTTTTAAAAATATACACATCGGTCATAGTGTTTCATGATTTAAAAATAATGTTGTAGATAGAGAGTTGTTAAATATCCCTCACACACACCAACGATTTTTAAGCTGAGGAACAACATTCCGAGGAAGCAGAAAGACCAGAGATAAGAAGGGGCGTGTCCTGGCAGGAGGATGAACCCCGGGACAACAAGCTTGGCTCCTTCAGGGA
>PVIC010026656.1:0-24167 GCA_004025085.1 Thryonomys swinderianus
ATAACTGATCGTAGCTTAGAAAAAACTGAGATATAAAACATATTATTTGATTTATGCCTCATTTTACAATGTATTTCCTAAACACAAATTCAAGGCATGAGATGGGGAGAGCTCCTTAAGACCCCTGAGGGACACTAGGTGATACGGCACTCCAGCTACTGAACCTAACACCCACCATACTTCTAATTTCCCAGCTGTGGTACGTGACTCCTATGATATGGCTACCTTGCTGATCAGACATGGAGCCAATGTCAACTTGCGGTGTGCCAATGAGAGGACAGCTCTCCATGAAGCAGCCAAACTGGGCAGAAAGGACATGGTGAAGCTTATGCTGGGCTCTGGGGCACACCCTGATCCTCGGAGCTCCTATGGATTCACTCCTCTTGCTCTTGCTGCCCAAAATGGACACACCAAAATCATGGAACTATTACTGCAGAAAGGCAAGATTTTCTATACAGTCAGCACACTACCAGTGGTAACGTAATCCAAGTATCCTCCTCTTGTTGGAGCACTTCCCAATAACAGAACATATATTTACATTTATTAACATCTATTAACATTTTATTTAAAATTAAAGTACATGCTTATAAAATTATATGTCCATGCTGGCTACTGAAAAAACCTAAAGATTGGATTGTGTGGTATAAAATTAACTTCCCACATATTAAAAAGTAGGTGACTTTTTACTTAATGTGTTTTTACTATACTTAGATTTAAAAAAACAAAAAACAACCGGGCGTGGTGGCTCACACCTGTAATCCCAGTACTTGGGAGGCAGAGGCAGGAGGCTTGCCTGGGCTACACAGTGAGCTCAGGACCAGCCAGAACTACAAAGTGAGACCCTGTCTCAAAAACAAAACAAAACAAAAAACACTTGTGGTAGTGTCATTTCCTAGAATCAAAATCAAAGTTCCTGTCTGTACCTCTGCCAAAGAGGTAGTTTAATTAAACTAGCTTTAGGTGTCATGAAATTCTTCCCGATAATGCTATCATTAGTTTGCAAAATTTTCTTTTGGAAGGGACCCCCTGGTTTAGAAAACTTTTTGTCATTTATTTAGAGAAGACCTTTACTGATAGCAATGTCAGACAAAGTAGTGTGGTCTCCATAGCTTTTTTCAAATAAGCAAGGTTTCACTAAGATTGAATAAAGTTCCAATGCTGGCATCTTCTTTATTCTGCTATGTCTAGAAGCTTTATTTCTTTAATACAGGATCCTGTTCTTCAGTATTCTAGTTGAGAGGTTTCCCTTTTACCTAAGAACAACCTGATTTAGATGTAAACATTTAAATCTTACCTAGCATGTAGGAGATATTAGTTTTCAGTTAATACCTATAAGACATTTTAAGTGAGATATATCAAACAGGTTGTGTAAGAAATATCTAAAGTTATAGATGAAATAGTATAACACTGGACCTTTCATCTTTAAAGAACAAATGGAAGAGGATACTGAACTCAGAGCCTTTATATTAAGCTATATCCCACTTTTGATTTTTTTTTTTTTTTGAGACAGGGTCTCACTTTGTATTTCAGGCTGGCCCTGAGCTCACCATGTAGCCCGGGAAAGCCTTGAACTCAGCAATCCTCCTGTCTCTGCCTCCTGAGTTTTGGGATTACAGGTGTGAGCCACCACGCCTGGCCCACTTTTGATTTTTGAGATAGAATCTTCACAAGTCAATGAGAGTTGGCTTCAATTTGTGATCTCCCTATACCAGGCTCCAAATTGATGGGATTACAAGCATGTGGCATTATGCCCAACTTACACCTGCACTCTTATTCTATGTTCACATAATACTTAGTGGATACATGCTATCACTTACCTATTTAGCTGCCAGCAGCTACTAACATTAAAAACAATTATATATGGTGTCTTTTTTTCTTTTTTTTGGAGACAGGGTCTCAATGTGTAGTTCAGACAGCCCCTGAACTCACTATCCCTGACTGACCCCAAACTTGAGGCAGTCTCCTGCCTGAGCTTCCTGAGTGCTGGGATTATAGGTGTGCACCACCATGCCTGGCTCTAAATAGTGTTTTACTATGAACAATCTGTTGACTTCCTTAAGAAGTTAAAACACAACAAATGCCCCTTTCCACCAAAATGGTATCATTAGATAGCATGGTAAGATAATTTGGTTTGTCAGTATCATCCTATATGTATTCATGTTATGAGTCAAATGGGCTTTTGTAGGCTGTTCTAGAAATAGCCATCTTAGGGGTCTGGGCATGTCTGGCAAGCACAAGGCCCTGAATTTGATTTGGGGAGAGGCTATCTTTTATAAAGCATTTATATTGGAATTTTCAAGTTTCAAACAATTTATAAAATTACTCTGAAAGCCTACCTGCTATACCTATACTTGAGAAACTGCTAGCATTATTTTTTCCTCCCTAACTAGTTTATAAGTCTGAGAGAAGGAGGCATGTATTTTACTTTTTACAAATTGATTTTATTGGGCCACTGATTTAACTTAGAGCTGGCGCCTGCCTAGCAATGCAGGGTCCCTGGTTTGATCCCCAGTATCCATATACAACAATATTGGGCATGGTGACTCACACCCATCAGCAATCAGTACCATATATCACAATGCCAGGAATGGTGACTCACGCCTGTAAGCCTGTAATGCCAGCACTCATGAGGCAGAGGCAGGAGGATTGCTGAGTTTGAGGCTTGCCTGGGCTCCATAATGAGTTCAGGGCCAGCCTGAACAAGACCCTGACTCAAAAACATTTTTTTAAATTTTATTGGTACATTTTATATATGCATAATAATCACAATCAACACTGAGAATTTGTACCAGTACATGACACATCTTATTTTTCCCCATTCCCCTGCCCCCTCTTTATATTAAGCTGTTTCCTTTTTTTAACCATCAATTTTTTTCTTTCCCTTTACTTACCCCTACTCCACCTCTTCCCCTTTCCTTTCAAACATTTTTGACTAGTGTTTTGCTAGTACAGCTGCTCAGTAATCCCTTTGCGGTGATAGTGATACAATTTTTTTAAAAATTGACTAAGCAGGGCCGGAGGGTTAGCTCAGTGGTTCCTGCACCTGCCTAGCAAGCACAAGGTCCTGAGTTCAATCCCCGGAAACCATATACAAGGCTGGGTGTGGAGACTCACGCCCACCAGCCATCAATACTGCATACCCCAGTGCTGGGGCGTGGTGGCTCACTCCTGTAATCCCAGCACTCGGGAGGCAGGGACAGGAGGATTGCTGAGTTCAAGGCTTGCCTGTGCTACACAGTGAGCTCAGAGCCAGCTTGAACTATAAAGCGAGACCCTGTCTCAAAAAAAAAAAAAAAAAAATTTACTAAGCAGGACCAGAGATTTAGCTCCATGGTTCCAGCGCCTGCCTGCTTCACAAGCACAAGGTTCTGAGTCCAATCTGGTAACCACATACAACAATGCTGGCCGTGGTGACTCATACCCACGAACAATCAGTACCACATACCACAGTGTCGGGCATGGTGGCTCACCCCTATAATCCCAGCACTTGGGAGGCAGAGGCAGGAGGATTGCTGAGTTCCAGGCTTGCCAGGGCTACATAGTGAGTTCAGGGCCAGCCTGAACTACACAGTGATATCCTATCACAAAAAAAAAAAAAATTGAGCAATACAGTGGAAAATAATTTTTGTATAATGAGACGCTTTATCCTCAGGTGCCAATGCTCACAGTCAGGCCTCTGACTCTTCTTCCATCTTACTTGAAGCTGCTAGAGGAGGAAATCCAGATTCTGTGACTCTCCTGCTAGAGTATGGAGCTGACGCCAACATCCCCAAGATTTCAGGTCACCTGCCCATTCATGTGGCAGCTGACAGAGGCCACTTACTGTAAGTTCAATTATATATTGTAAGCACTGATACTAGTAACTTTTGGGCAACAGCTTTTGGAAATTTTATACTTTTTCTCTGATCCAAAAACCTATATTCATTTTCAAGAAACTTACGATCAGCTAAGAAGCGATAAGGCTATGTAACCTCTGTAGCCACTGAAGAAAAATAAAACTTTTATTTTCATCTTCATAGGCCAATTGTGAAGAACTCGGTCTCAAATGACTGAGCTAATTCTGAGTTTTAATCTAGACAGTAGTTTCGTTCTATTGTACTTGGAATCTGAGTTTTTGGCTGAAGGAAAATAGTTTTCACTGGGGATGGGTTTCAAAATAATAGTAATACTAATATGATCCATGTCAATATAGAAGGATCATAAACAAGTTAACTTTGCACCTTAACCAAACTTTGAAATTCCTTTGCAGAGCTCTAAAGATGTTAGTTCCAGTTACAGATCTTGCTGCCATTAAACGGAGTGGAATCAGTCCAATTCACTGTGCAGCAGCAGGAGCACACCCTCAATGCCTGGAACTTCTTATCCGAGCTGGGTTTGATGTGAATTTCATGCTAGACCAGAGAATTCGTAAACACTATGATGACCAAAGGAAGTCAGCTTTGTATTTTGCTGTATCAAATGGTGACCTCTCTTCAGTTAAACTACTTCTCAATGCTGGAGCTTTACCTAATCAAGACCCAGTTAACTGCCTGCAGATAGCTCTGAGGATGGGCAATTACGAGCTGATGAGTCTTCTGCTGAGGCACGGGGCCAATGTCAATTACTTCTGCAAAGTCAACCCTTTGCATTTCCCATCAGCCCTACAGTATGCAATGAAGGATGAAGTCATGCTCAGGATGCTGTTGAATTATGGGTATGACACAGAGAGATGTTTTGATTGTCCTCATGGAGACAAAGTTCATCCTTCCTATGCTTTTGAAGGCTGGACATCTACAGTTATTAAAGATACTATGGTAAGCCCATACTACAGGCTCTATTACCTTCCCAGTCATTGACTACAGTATTGGAACCATAGGAAGATTCAATCTACTTTTCAGAAGCACATAGATGGAAAGACTCATACAAAAACTCAGATCACATAAATATAATAATTATAACATGATAAATGTAATAAACAGATAAAAGATATACAAACAGTTCAGATGCAAAGTGACTTAACCTAGAAAATACCAATGAGTTTCACAAATGAAGCAATACTTAAGCAAGGTTTTAAAGAATGAATGGAAAAAAGAAAATTTAATGTCATCTTATATTCCAGTTGTAGTCTGTGAGATAACCAGGTACATTTCTGGGTTCTCAATACCAATATCCCTAGGTTTTTACTCTCTTAGTCTTAACATTTGATTATACGGTCTTTGTTCACTTTTCTAATGAAAAATGAATCACAACAGTTGACCCTACCCCTCCTTTTAAAGACATTTCTTTTCTCTCTTCTCCCCTCTAATTTTTCCTTACCTACTTGGTCACTTGTCTCCCATAACCTGAATGTCCCCCTGGCCACTCTTCAGGTCTTGTTTCAAGTGTCTTCTCCCCAAGAAGGTTCTTCCCTTTCCTGTTCACCTTATCTGAAGTAGTCCCTTTTCCCCAATCATTTTCAAGGGGATCATTTTATAGCATTTATCACTTTCTGAAATTATCAGTTTAATATTTTAATGATTTGTCTCTTACACAACCATAAACATAAGCTATTTTTCACCATTTTTTTTCAGCTTACAGGTCTACACTTAGCAAAACCTAGATGTTCTGTAAGTACTTGAGTTCATAATTATCAACATTTTTTTAAAAACAGAAAAAAAAGAAATGGGATAGTGAATTGAAGGAAAAGAAAGCACTTTGAATCAATTCTAAAAAGTGAAAGGTGACATATTTTTGTTTGTATTATTTACTATTTTTAGGTGATTAATTTAGGATTTATTTTCTACATCATTAACCTGGCATTGCTGTTTGTTATCTGGTATTATTTCCTTAATATTCACATAGTATTACATGAATAATTTATTTGAGAATCTTGTCAAAGAGCATGTAAATTTCTTTTTTTTTTCTTTTTTTTGAGACAGGGTCTCGCTTTGTAGTTCGGGCTGGCTCTGAGCTCACTATGTAGCCCAGGCAAGCTTCGAACTCAGCAATCCTCCTGTTTCTGCCTCCAGTGCTGGGATTACAGGCGTGAGCCACCACACCTGGCACTGTGGTATGTGGTATTGATGGCTGGTGGGCGTGAGTCTCCACGCTCAGCATTGTATGTGGTTTCTGGGGATTGAACTCAGGACCTTGCCCTTGCGAGGCAGGCCCTGGAACCACTGAGCTAATCTTCCAGCCCGAATGTAAATTTCTTAAAGAAATAAACATCCCTCATGTACCTGGGTAGGATTGAGATAATGATTTTTTAAAAAGCAAAAAGCTTTATCAAGGTAACAGCCAGAAAGTGTGGCACACCTACAGTCCAGCTACTGGACAGGATGACACAGAAGGACTGCTTCAGCCCACAAATGTGAGACCACCCTGGGCAATATAGTGAGACTGTGTCTCAAAAAACACAACAGCTCAGCCGGGCATGGTGGCTCACGCCTGTAATCCCAGCACTCTTCGGGAGGCAGAGGCAGGAGGATTGCTGAGTTCAAGGCTTGCCTGGGCTACATAGTGAGCTCAGAGCCAGCCAGAACTACAAAGCGAGACCTGGTCTCAAAAAAAAAAAAAAACACACAACAGCTCATGCCATTGTCAGTTAAATAAAGACCAGAAGCAAACAGACTTCTACTTGGACAGACTCATGAAGGATGAAAGAACTCACATCCACATTCTAGCTAGCAGGAAGGCAAGCAAGAGGAAGCAGCAAACATCTTGCTCTTATTTAAGGATCCTGGGAAGTTGCTCAAACAAACTTGCATTTATTTTATCAGCTAGAATGCAGTCAACGTGACCATACCAAGGTACAAGTAAGTAAAGCTGGAATATCTTTGTTACAAACCAGTCAGCAACCAAAGGGGTTTACAGATATTATATAATGAATCTGTCTCTCACACACACATTACATCTTACATGGTCTTGAACACAAAGTAGTCAATATTTTGCCAAACATTAGCCTCAGAGATCAGATGATGAACTCAAGACCTTGGTTCCCTTCTTTGAGGCTAGTGTTATTTTGATTACTCGGCTAACTAAGCGATGATGAACCTTTCAGAGCTTTCCATGATAGCAAACAGCCAGCTGAAGCACACAGGCCATAGGTTTGCCATCCCTGTCACAATGAGTTTTTTGTTTTCTTTACTTTTTCTCCCCTTAGTTCTGTGAAGTAATAACTTTGTCATGGCTGCAGCATCTGTCTGGAAACGTTGTTCGAGTGATACTTGATTACACTGATCAAGTTCGGATCTGTTCCAAATTGAAAGCTGTACTCCAAAAACAGGGGCTCTGGTCAGAAATACATTTTATCTTGAGTAAGTATCTTTCCTGTAGAAACTCTTACAAAATACTCATTATATTTTTTAGAACCCTCTTCTGGTTAAAAGCCTAACCTAAAGAAATCAGAAAAAATAATATTCCTTTCTAAACAAACAAAAAAAGCTATTATACTTAATTTGTATTAACATTTTCTAATAGATAAAAATCTACTAGGTACTTATTATATAGGCAAGTAATGCATTTTTTTCTCAATCCACTTTAAACCATGACTATAAAGCAACATTAGAGGAATTAAAAACTATGAAATGAATAAAAACAGGGATGAGAAAAGCAGATCTAAATTTAAAGAAAGTAACAAAAGATCCTTCTCTATATCAAACTTTTCCAAAGCAGTACCTAAGGAAAATAATTTCTTTGCTCTCATATCCCCTGGCTGAGCTACCCTTCCTAGCTTATCTGCAAGGGACAGGATGGGGCACTAGCAGAAAATGAAGGACACTGTGTCACAGACCAGACACACAATTAATGTGTCTTTGGACTTCAAGTTGATATGGTTCTGAATTTACACAAAAGTTTCACTGAAAGTTGATACTCTCATGCAGTCACAGTAAATACAAATCCTGGTGGTTTAAATATCAAATACATTTGCTATCTAAACTCTAAGATCACAAAGAAATAAAGCATTTCCTTTTTCTTTTGAATAACATGTCTATTTTTCATTTTAGCAAACCCTCGCTCCCTAAAACATCTGTGTCGCCTAAAGATCCGGAAGTGTATGGGACGTTTACGTTTGCGCTGCCCTGTTTTCATGTCATTTCTTCCATTACCCAATCGTCTAAAAGAATACATCCTATATAAAGAATATGATCTTTATGGACAAGGAATTTTTACAGGATCCTGGTGATCAAATATTCTAGGTGAAAAGATATATAATTCTCAAGTTGTTTTTCTTAAAATTTTATGTTATATATGATTCATATTTTTTGTTTTACCAGCAACTAAAATCTCAATGCAACCTATACTCTTTAAAAATTACTTTGGGGCCAGGAATTTAGCTCAAGTGGTACCCACACCTACTTAGGAAGCACAAGGGCCAGAGTTCAATCCCCAGTACGGCAAAAAAACAAAAAAAAATTACTCTGAATACAACCTCTCGACATGTAAAAGGCTAGAATTCTAAAGGTAGCATAAAAAAGCAAAATCTCAAGCAGTACCAGGCATGGTGGTATACATTTGTAATTCTAGGACTTGGGAGGGGAGGCTAAAACACGAGGATTGACATGAGTTTGAGGCCAGCCTGAAGTACATGGCAAGACTTAGTCTTGAAAGAAAAAACATAAAACAAAAAAACCCGAAAAACAAAAACATCCAACTAGGAAAAAATTTCAATTAACTGAATTAAACACACCAGTTCTAATTTTGTAGTGATCATATAGTAAGTATATCTCCAGTTTCTTTGTGCTCAGAATAACAGATACCATTTCTGACAATTCAGGGTAATTCTTATCAGTAATCTTTGTTATAGAAAACATGTAACAGTGGGACTAGGGATTTAGCTCACTGGTTCTGGCATCTGCCTCGCAAGAGCAAGGTCCGAATTCGATCCCTGGTCACCACATACCACAATGCGGTCACCACATACCACAATGCAGTCACCACATACCACAATGTGAGCATGCCAGGTATGGCGGCTCATGTCTGTAATCCTAGCACTTGGGAGGCAGAGGCAGGAGAATTGCTGTGAGTCCGAGGCTAGCCTGAGCGACATAGTAAGTTCTGGGCTAGTGAGACCCTGTCTTGAAAGGAGAGAGAGGGAGAGAGAGAGAGAGAGAGAGAGAAGGAAGGAAGGAAGGCAGAGAGAAAGAAAGAAAACATGTATCAGTGTTTGACATGAATATATATTACACCCACTACATGATGTAGAAGTTAGGTGTCAATGTGCTAGTCTCAATGCCAGCTTTGAGTCTGACACCATTTCTTGTAGTCAAGTATAGAAATGATATAATCTAATTAATCCAGACAGAAACTTTGATTTAAATTGAAATTTAAGGGAAATTATATCCTTTCCTGGTTATGACTTACCATTTACTGGTTAATATGATCACTGGAATGGGAATTAAAAGCGTTTCCAAATAAATAATGGGCTTATTATCCCAAATAAATAATGGGCTACTGAACCCAACCTGTCCTCAAAGTGGGGGTGAGGGTGGGTTGCTTGATGATAACAAAAGACAATGGATTAAATTTGTATTTCTAATCTATACTGTTTGTATGTACAAAATGTTAGTCTAAATTATTACATCTTTGTACTCTAAGGCATGTTAAGTTCAGGTTTCTGTATGTAGAAAGCAAAAGGAGAAACTGAGATGATGCTCCCTCAGTATAGCTATAGCCCAGCACAGCAACAGGGACAACAGAGGTAGTAAGATACAGTCTGTTTACACTAGAGCTCAGGTAGCTGTAACTATCTGGTATTCATATTCAGCCTTAGAAGGATACTTTTGTTGGTACAGATTTAAAAGTACTTCTTGGGGCCAGGGATTTAGCTCAGTGGTTCCAGTGTCTGCCTTGCAAGAGCAAGGTCTTGAGTTTGGTCCACAGTAACAACATACCACAATGCTGCAATCATCACTACACAATGCTGGGCGAAGTGGCTCATGCCTGTAGCCCCAGCACTCGAGAGACAGAGGCAGGATGATTGCTATGAGTTTGATGCTTGCCTGAGCTGCAAAGTGAGATCAGGACCAGCTTGTACTATGAAGCAAAACCCTACCTAAAAAAAAAGTATTTCTTACAATTTTTTATATTAAGAAACTTGCAAAACTAGTTGGAATGAACTTTTTATTTTTTAAAATCAAATTTTGGGGCCAGAGATTTAGCTCAGTGGTTCTGGTGCCTGCCTCACAAGCGCAAGGTCCTGAGTTCGATCCCAGTAATCACATACAATGTTGGGCATGGTGACTCACACCCACCAGCAATCAATACTACATACCACAGTGCTGGGCCTGGTGGCTCACGCCTGTAATCCCAGCACTCAGGAGGCAGAGACAGGAGGATTGCTGAGTTCCAGGCTTGCCTGGGCTACATAGTGAGCTCAGGGCCAGCCTAAACTACAAAGCGAGACCCTGTCTCAAAAAAAAAAAAAAAAAGCCGGGCGTGGTGGCTCACGCCTGTAATCCCAGCACTCGGGAGGCAGAGACAGGCGAATTGCTGAGTTCGAGGCTTGCCTGGGCTACATAGTGAGCTCAGAGCCAGCCTGAACTACAAAGCCAGACCCTGTCTCAAAAAAAAAAAAAAAATCAAATTCTGTGTCCTTATAAATAAGTGGTAAGTAATATGTATGTCAGTATACAAATATATTTAGGATATGCATGCACTTAGAAAAATTACCTAATTCTATCCTTAATTTCATCTATTCGTCACTCAATCTTCTAAGTGTATACAACTTTTTATAAAATTCAATGTATATTAGAACTCAAATGCCCAAAAGAATTTTGTAAGTGCTACAATAAACTACAAAGGGCACTATTGTGTATACATACTTTAGTATTACAACCAGAGGTCTAACCTATTCAAGCTGGAGCACACAACAGCCTGTGTGTTTAGAAGGATCCTGTGAGTAGAACTGAACAGCAAGAAAGCATCATCTTGCCAGGCGTGGTGGCTCACGCCTGTAATCCCAGCACTCGGGAGGCAGAGACAGGAGGATTGCTGAGTTTGAGGCTTGCCTGGACTACATAGTGAGCTCAGAGCCAGCCTAAACTACAAAGCGAGACCCTGTCTCAAAAAAAAAAAAAAAAAAAAGCATCACCTTAACATATCATTGGCAATTATTGAAATCTTTTTATCTACAAGAAGCAAAGTTGTTTGTTCCCCAGGACCACACACACACACAAAGAAGTTGAGTGATAATTTAGTTTGCTTCTGTTACAAACATTCCCCAATTAGCTGCTCTGAAATTGCAGTGAGGTTAAATATATACCTAGAGTGTTATAACACATTTAAAACGTCATTTGAAATAACCTGGAAAAATAAATTTCTGAGAGGATATCAAATACTTCATACAAAAAAGACTGTACAAAAATCATGGACTTTATTATATGTTAAAAAAATCTTCTAACAAGGTATTTCCTGAAGACTTTGTCAGCAATTATTTTGACAAAATGAAAAAATAAATTCTCTGCCCCACAGGTATCCCATGATCACATAAAGATGAGTTCTTCAAATCCAATTCTAAAGGGAAACATTGCATGACTTTTAATTGCACACTGGATAACAGTATCAGTCATTAATAAGAATTAACCAGTTCACTTACAGGATTACCCAATATACAAAGGAATTCTGCACATTAAAGTTTAATCCCTAGTATCAACTGAAGTAAATTACTTATGAGTACAGTCACAAGAGATCGGCTAAAAAGTATAAGGTTCCAGTTTCATATCTTTATGTGCTATTATTAATGTAGAATAAAAATTTCATGAAAGAGTTAACCAAACTTGTTAAAAATTAAATGAAGAGTTTGCTGTAACTTTTATGTTTAAATATTTCAAGTATAATCCAAATGCTAGGAGACTGTTATCAAAACAAACATTAGTATTTTCATGTTATTCAGGTGGCAGGTTTTACAATATGTTAACTCTTATGATTTGTCAGCACTTACAGTAAGATTCAAATTTTAAATACTGTGGCTCCTATGTAATCAAATTAACTCAGATGCCTTCATCATACAAGATTGTGTTATTTATGCACATTCTACTGTCTTTTTTCCAAAAAAAGCAAGTAATTTTACAACTCCTCAATTGTGGAACCTAAGAATTCTTTTGAAATTAAACATAATCATTATAGCATGGTAAAATCTAGACAGTTTAGGGACTCTGTTCTATAGTTAAATTTTAGTGCCTAATAAATTTTCAAAATTCTCAAAGGATGCAAGAATAACTGATTTCCCATTGACTATTATGACAGTTACAAAAATACTGTTCATATATATAGCAGAATACATAGCAGAATTAGGTAGTTAGGCTGTGTTGATTTCTAAAAATCTTTAGGTGTAAGTTTTGAGTCAGAGAAAAGATATCTCTAAAGTCTAATACAATCACCATCAACGTATCCCAGAGCTAGAAGGGATTTCACAAGAGGATATGATAGTACAAGATCAGCTTTAATATTAGGAAGAAAGTCATAAGCAACTTCCATAAACAAAAGGGAAACCTTATTAAAGTTGATGCTTACATTTCTGCAATAATGGAATAGTTATAGCTTAACAGTACTAGAACAGAAATTGAATCCACTCATAACTTCTCTTTCACATTGGATGCACTTTGGTTTGACTCGAGGACTGGATGTATAAGAATTCCTATGAAACCTTACTTAAAAGGAATTACAAGTCCATCTAGCATCCTCAGTCTATGAGTACTTTAACTCCAGCCAATACTCTGACCCAGAATGCTAACTAAGGGCACACAGTTACCATGCAAACCACTAGCCAAGTAAAACAGCCTTTTAATGATGACCACCTTCCTTGTGGAGCAACAGATTTCATCTGAACTAAGCAAGGTGACAGCTTACATAAAGAAGACCTAATTAAAGAGAAATACTACCAATCTGAAAAGAAAGTCTTAAAAGCAGGACTTGCTGTGACTAATCAAGTACTGACCACAGAAGAAATTTCAACTTCGGCAAAAGGAATGACATACTACTGTGAAAGCATCCCTTGAATAAGCACAAAATAAACTTTAATCAAGGAGTATTCCATACAGTTCTACATGTTTATTACATGTTTTGATAACATAAGGCTTCAAAGAATATTAAATAATGATTATGCCCATTTGGCACACAAATAAAAAGAATATATGATTCTATATATAATTATCCCATTCCTACAGAAAACAATGTACATAGTGTAAAAACAGATGAATCATATTTTAAGAACTAAAAGAGATGCCATTTCTAATTCAGAACTAAAATTACCACAGAACATGAAGCTTTTCCCTTATGAAATAAGCCCAATGAATTGTAGATTTTAACTACATAAAATATTTTACTCAATTATTTTATGTGGAAAATTTTTTACATAGAAACATGAGCATAATTTCTATCAACCATGTTTAAAATCTAAATAAAGAAAAACAAAGCAAGTCTTGAGACAGAGGATAAGCAGTAGAGATATGTCATTTTAACCTTAGCACCAGGCTAAAATCTTTTCTTGGTCAACTTCTGTACTATACCAGACCAGGCATTCATATCCTTGTCAGTCCTTCATGGAATGAGATCTTTTACTCATTGGAAAAGTAGAAGTATTTACAATAATTAGTGCAAATTTTATGTTCATAAATTAGTTATTTGTCTTTGTGGATATAAAGTGGTGATTCAGTACTTTATCAAAACGTAGGATTATGAAAATACTGGGAATATCAGTCTGAAATTTAAAAGGTTACGTTCTCTAAACTCTGGGAATTTTACGTTAAGCACAATAACATAATTGTTATAGAACTTCTTTTGAAATATCATCTGATTATCAATAAAAATTATTTCACACAATGCAGAAAATACAAGTATCATCCCATTAACATCTTTACACGTAGTCTAAAATGTATTTGCATAACAACAAAAAATCTTTTAATGAATTCCAAAATCTTCTTTCAACCCATTACTGCTTTGCTGCAGTAACTGAAGTTCCAACCTGAGAACTAAGAATATGGTAATATAATTCCAAGACCTACCTCAATCTTGAACAGAAGACACTTAAGCTTCTTTGCTCCTGGCATCAGATAAAGTTTAGCAGAAGAATGTGAGCAATCTCTATGAAAGTGCCTAGAAATCTATAGTACCACCTGCCACAACTGGAAACTTTACATCTAAAATCTGTCTTAATGGCTTTATAGAAGGTCTATTGCACATTTAACATTGTTAAAGTATTTGCAAACTTGCAGAATTCTCTATAGAAAGAACTTTAAACTTGTCTAGTTGAATGTTTCCTCACTATAAGCAAAAATGTTCCTAGTGAAAGGGAGGGAACACATCCATGAATATCTGAATCTGCAGAATAAATTATTTCTTATAAGCTTGGCCAATTACATTGCAAAATAAAATTGGCAATTAAAGAAAAAAATGCTTGAGCAAAGCTGTAATTCCTTAGCAATGTATTCAGGGAAATAAGCAATTATGTGAGATTTAATGTTAATGCATATTACATCATTTTTAAGGAAAAAGAGTCAATGTAAACCTAAGTCATAAAGTTCAACCTTCTTTTTTCCATCAACCTTATTGTTTTTAATGAAGCTAAAACAAGCAAATATAAACTTTATGTTATTTCAACATAGTTGTTACCTTGTGCCATTTCACCAAAGAAACTCAAATTCCAAGGGAGGGGGGAATCAAAAAGCAAAGTAAATTTATGCTTCTGACTCTCTCTTCTTTCCTTCTTCTCCCAAATCACTCTCTTCTGACTGGCTACTGCTCAGGACAACAAACTGTCCTTCACTACTGGCTTGGTTTGGTCTACTGGAAGCAGCTATCAAGCGACTTTGTTCTTCCAAGTCCTAGTATAAAAGGCAGAAAAGAAACAAAGTTCTTTTTTCGACACCCAAATAGAAATCTTGTAAGACCTAACATTCAAAATAAAATCTTGGTGGTCTCCCTTTTTCTTTTATGGCCAACACCTAAATTTGAGCTGCCTTCATCTCTCAATATACACTATATACATAATTTCTCAATAAAAACTTCATAATGGATCACTCCATATTGCATTACTTGGTCTTCTCTAACCACTTCTTCATCCTTGTCCAATTCATCTGGCTAAAGCAGATGTCACCTTCTCCCTTAAGCCTAATGATGAAGTTATCTTTGCCATTTCCCCCTTCTTTGTCCACATATCCAACCCACTACCAACTTTTACTGATCAGTTTTCATTAGGTATCCATCTCTTCTGTTCTATTCCTACTGTCAATGCCACAACCTACAACAGGCTTTTATAATCTCATAGATCACATAATTAAGATTTGCTCTGAAAATTGAAAAAAGTATCCTTCTGGAATGGACAATGAGTTTGACATTCCCCGCAACATCATAAACAAACAAAATACATCATTCTCCTTAGAAAGCAGTATGGGTTTCATCAATGGCAATTCAGTCTATAAACCCTCCCAAAGAACTCCTTTGACAGAGACAACCTCCAATGGATATGAAAGTTCTGGTATGTTTGCTTAACAGCAAGTCAACCTGTACACCAAAAATCAGTACAGCAATTATGCCAACTCAGGAAAATTCAGATGTTACCCTCTCCTGCTATGCTGTGAATCATTTGGCTATGAAGTAGGTAAGGAGATACAGACCTCCATTTGGAAATTCAAATGTGAAAATCACAGTACTAAATTTAATTCCTCACCAACACCACACAGAGAAAAATTAAGACATTAGACCCACATACCTTTTCGATCTGTCTTTGTTTACTGAGTTCTTTCTGCTGCTTCTCTTTTACTCTTTCTATTTCTTTTTGTTTCTCAGATGCCCTACGATCCTAAAGACAGATGAATAATGAGTTAAATATGAAATAACTAAAGTTTTGACATCTGATTAGTAGGATCTTTATACATTTTTAATCTTTTCAAAAATGTTTATACACAAGAAAGCATACCAATAATTTTCACCCTATGGTAGACATTATTTCCAGATTCTAAATGTTGTATCATCAATAGCATCTGTCATTAACCTTGTAATCATTTTACTTACTTGTTAATATTTACAGTCATATCACACTACTTTGGTTAACATTCTTAGAAAATTTAGCATCTCTTGGATTCTTACCAGTTCAGCATGCAAAGCTATCTGTTTTGCCAGTCCAACAGAATCACAAATCTAAAAAGTGAAAAAAGTATGAAAAATTCAGTTCTCACATGAAAGCAAAAATCTCAAGTGCATACACTGTTTCAAATACAAGCTGATTTAAAGACAGATACCTTCTCCCCTTCATTGTTTGATTCAAATATATAGCAGACTGATGACAGATTACTTTCACTCCTCCCTCCTGATGTCCGCAGTACAAATCCAAAAAGCCTCTTATTTTCCTGGTGTGTAGCATACAAAACTACCAAAGGCAAAGGAAACTGCCAAAGAAAACATGGGAAGTAAATATGAGATCTTCCACATTATTATAGCAGCATACATACATGACAAATGCGTATGTTAAGTTCTAAAAATATTATAAATAGAATTTTTCAATTTTTACAGACTGGTCATCTACAAATAAATGTCTTATTTTGGTTTGGATTAAAAGAAGATCAGAGGTTACTGAATGGTGAATTATTAAGACGTTTTACAAAATCAAAATTATCTACTTAATAATACATTAAATAACTTGCAGTTATTTCAAAATCAGTAATTAGAAAATAATTATGTTTACATTTTAATTGCTAATGTCAATTTATCTGATGTATAAACTCCCTAAGGGATAAAAACCTAGAATCAAAGCAGATCATGCAGATTAATTTAAGTTACATAGAGTTTTTTGTGCTCGCTTCGGCAGCACATATACTAAGTTACATAGAGTTTTCAATTATACCTTTTTGGAGATGACCAAACCTTTAACTCTAAGAGCTTCAAGACCAAATATAATTGATACTCTGAATACACAGGATCAGTATTATTACCAAGTTAAAAGATGTGTATATACACAAAGGGGCCTAAACTTTTATCATGTCAAACTCACCGTAAGCCTTGTAACTTGTGTCTGTGGATCAATTAACCTACAATAATTTAGAATTTGAAAAAACAAACTTTAATTAAACTGAAATTTTGTAAATATTTTTCCTATAAGTTTTTTTTAGGGAGAGGTTACTTACTTCAAACAATCACAAGTAACTAACAAATGTGATTCTGTCATACGAAAGATGTTATGGATGGCCCGAGCAGCTAATATTTGGCGCATTGTTTCATAAACAACATCTGGATGGTCATCTGATTTCACCTCCATAGAACCAAGGAATCGGACAATAAATAACTGATGAAGTATAGAATCTACAATGGAATAAGGTAATTATGTATTTATAAACCCATTTCTTTTTAAAGAATAAAAACCTTTTAGAATTTCACTGAAAAATTCAACTTTGAAGATATTTAGAAATAACTAGTGTTTGAACTGTAATTTTTAATTTTTTCCCTATAATTTGAACTACAGGAAAATTAATGTACGAAATTTGAATAGCAAAAGGTTAGGCTAACATTCAAAAATGTGGTTCTGGATAAAAAGAGTTCCTTGTATTATTCTTCGTTTTTTCTATAAGCTTGGAATTACATATTTAAAACAAGAGCTACTGGAAAAACTATAAAGTTATGCTCCAGGACCAGAAATGAAATACTGGTTGTTTGGAAAAACTTATCGGATAGCTTACACATTAAGAATTTGACTACGAGGGCCAGAGATTTAGCTCAGTGGTTCTAGCACCTGCCTCGCAAGTGCAAGGTCCTGAGTTCGATCCCCCGTAACCACATACAATGCTGGGCGTGGTAACTCACGCCCACCAGCAATCAATACCACATACCACAGTGCAGGGCATGGTGGCTCATGCCTGTAATCCCAGCACTCAGGAGGCAGAGGCAGGAGGATTGCTGAGTTCGAGGCTTGCCTGGGCTACATAGTGAGCTCAGGGCCAGCCTGAACTACAAAGCGAGACCTTGTCTCCAAAAAAAAAAAAAGAATTTGACTATGAAAAAAAAAATGAAAGAATTTGACTATAAAGTCAATGTATGATATTACATCATGTATAAATAATGATGTCATATCAGATTCAATTTTATTGCTTTAAGTGAACTCTGACAAAATAAAATTTTGAAGTAAAAACACATTAAAACTGAGCACAGCAGTAAAGGAGATATAAATGACAAATTCTTTACACAGATTACTACTGAAAAGTAGTTCTAAAGTTCAGGAATATTGCATAACTATTCTACCTTCAGTTTCAGATTTTGTACTTCCACCAGATTCTCCAAATGGATTTGTACGCCTAAAAAGTGTTTAAAAATAATATGAATAGTCAGTTACCATAAACCACACAAAAGAAATCTAATCATTGAAACCAGAGTTAAAAATCTAAGATCACAATACTTTGTAAATACATCTTAAAAAGAAAAGCTCTAAAATATCCCATCCTGTGACTAACCTAGTGTAACATGACCTCTGCCTTCACACACTACTCACTAACAGGCCAAACCCAATGTTGCTACTCTCTGGAAGGCACAGAGGGATTGGAAGATTGACCACACATAGCAAAATCTCCACACCATAGTAAACCATCTTGTAAAACTTGCTGAATTTGAATAAGCTAATAGAGAAACATTGATTTAGATATAATCTTAGCTTCTTGATAAAAATGCCAGCTTCTTTTAGGTTCTCTAAGTACATGTTGTCAGTTAAATATATTGAGTTGAACGTTTTCTACTTTTAGTGGCAGAGCATTTGTCTAGCTTGCCTGAGGCCGTGGCTTCAATCCCCAACACTACCAAAAAAACAAAAGCAAAACAAAACAAAACAAAGTTCTCTTTCTCAAAGTATAAGTAACAGAGCAAGAAGAAAAATAAAGATAGAAGCTACCTTTCTCCATAGAGTGCCTAGCTAGTGGTATACCCACAATGAAGAAAAAGTACAATTCGAAGTAAATTTTGGAAGAATGCTAAATTGTTCTAAAATATGAGCCAGGTGTGGTGGTGCATCCCTGTAATCCCAGCACTTGGGAGGTTGAAGCAGGGGGATCAGTGGCTTAGAGCCATCCTAAACTACCAAATGAGACCCTGCAGCAAAATTAATTAATTAATTATAGCACTAGGATATCAGGAAATTGACCTCTTTAGTATATGTGTGACCTATTAGAGCAAATGTAGAGCATATTTCTGTAATCAAATTTTACTGAATTTTTTGCTGGGTAATATCCATGTATATCTATGTCTGCTTTTTGTGTGTGTGTGTTGTATGTGTGGCAACAAGGATTGAACTCAGTTCCTTGCACTTTCTAAGAAGGCAGTAGCACCTCTGCTAAATCCTTGGCCCCATAGCCATGTATATCAAGGAAGTTTATGAAACTTATTAAGTCCCCAACCTACTTAATAAATGATTTGGCACCAAATCACATTTCCTTCATCAGTAGCCAAAGAAAAAAACTTAACTGCTTTGATAAAATATTCCTGTATAAAAAAGATGGCTCATTAATAGTTCATAGCAGTGATGTTTAGTAACTTTCTAAACATTTCTTATTCTAATATTTTCTAATAAGCCTACAGCACATGTATTACCCTTAAGATTTTCTAAAATCTGGACTAAATATCAACTTTCTCCTCTAGTTATCAAAGAATATGTCCAAGAAGTACAACTGATAAGCTATTCAGAATTAAGTAGTTTGGGGTCAGAGATTTAGCTCAGTGGTTCCAGCGCCTGCCTAGCAAGTGCAAGGTCCTGAGTTCAATCCCTGGTAATCACATACAATACTGGGCGTGGTGACTCATGCCCACCAGCAATCAGTACCACATACCACAGATGCTGGGCATGGTGGCTCACAACTGTAATCTCAGCACTCAGGAGGCAGGGGCAGGAGGCTTGCCTGGGCTACATAGTGAACTCAGGGCCAGCCTCAACTACAAAGTGAGACCCTGTCTCAAAAAAAAAAAAAAAAAAAATTTTAGTGTGGGAATTAGAGTATCTTAACTTCTTTAGTTACTAAGGCAGAAGATAAAGAGAAAAATGTGTATGATTTCTTTCCTCATTATTAAAAGTGTGTCAGGTAATTAAAGAAAGTATAGTGTATCTGATGCACATGGTATGTAAGCAATGACTGAAATGTAGAAACAGAATCAAACCTCACAAAGAAAAGCATAATGTCCCTATAATGCCATTACCCACCTGCCACCCTGGCCAGAGGCTTTTGCCTGACCAGGCTGATCTTCACACACAGGAGAAATGATGTCAAACTGTATTGGGGTGTCTGGGGCAACAAGAGAATCTAAAGAGAGAGCAGCCAAATTGGTGGACTCAGATCCTAAGGATCCTGAACTGCTAGTTCGAGCTGTTGGTGGCCGAGATGATCTAAAAACACATACATACACACATTAAAAAAAAATCAGAAGGCAGAGGATTTGGTTTTCTTTTGGAAATCACATAATAAACTATTAAAAAATACAGTATTTTAAGCCAATAAGAATACAAAAAATTTAATAAAAACATAATCCTAAATCAGCTTTAACAACAGACAACTTTCTTCCCAAGTAAACTCAAAAATGTAAATCACCTCAATTTAGGGATTTAATTGGAAACAGTAGGGAAACTGAAATTATCATTCTATCTGCACCCACACTGGTAAATTTACTATTTTGAAAATACACTTTCTCTGATGTTCAAGTACCTGTGAGGAAGAACACGCTAACTTACACAGCACTACTAACACAGTCACATTTCTAATACCCCACACAATTCTTTAAATAACCTGGTCTGTGCACTCACCCTGCTGGCCGCAGGCTCTCATGTCTTTGCTGGAAAGATGGGGAAGGAGTGACAGCTTCCAGAGCCGACTGATTTACTCGTGCAGCAGTTTCCTATTTTGATTGTTTTTAATGAACATATATTAGTAATGTAAGAAACCAAAAAACTTGAATACCATTTTCTTAATTATCAGAATGCTTCTGAGTTATGCTTAAAGTACCAGCTAAAGTTACTAAGTAGTACTACATTCTGTCTTTTAAGGTCCATAATTTTGCATTATAAATTTAAATTTCAGGGCCAGAGATTTAGCTCAGTGGCATAACACCTCCCTTGCAAGCACAAGTCCTGAGTTTGATCCCTGCTACTAAAAAACAAAAAAGGTAAATTTAAATTTAAATTTCAATCAGGCATGGTGGCACATGCCTATAATCCCAGCACTTGAGAGGCTAAGGCAGGAGGACCACTACAGATTCCAGGCCAGCCTGGGATACATATCATGAGCTCAAGGACAGCCTACCCTACATAGCAAGATCCTGTCTCAAAAACCAATACATAGGGCCAGAGATTCAGCTCAGTGGTTCCAGTATCTGCCTAGCAAGCACAAGGTCCCTGGTTTGGGGACCCTAGTGACCACATACAACAATACTGGGCATGGTGACTCATACCCACCAGCAATCAGTACCACATACCACAGTGCCAGACGTAGTGGCTCATGCCTGTAATCCCAGCACTCGGGAGGCAGAGGCAGGAGGATTGCTGAGTTCAGGGCTTGCCTGGGCTACATAGTGAGCTCAGGGCCAGCCTGAACTACAAAGCAAGACTCTGTCTCAAAAAACAAAAAACAAAAAAATTCCATGAAAGATAGGCTTCTGAATGGCAGAAGCTATAGCTTGTTTTTCTTCTTCATCTCCCTACTCCATGGTACTCAGTTCAGAGCTAAATAGCTGACACCAAATAAATATTTACTGACTGAATAATTATTATTGTCTTTAGAAGTAATATTCTAAGAAGATCACTCAGACTATACATGATAAATTAAAAGCTACCTGCCAAAAATCAAAAGATTATAAAATTTGAGAAATTATAACTCTACTAAAAGCTGTGTAAGGCACAGAATTATTCCATTTTGCTAGATCTGGTCAATGGAAAATAAAAGTATTACCTCTGGATTTTCACTTAAGTATATCTGTTTAGAAATGTTGTTAATTGTACAAATCCACTGTAAAGAAAAAAAATGTGATTAAAAATATTTTTCAACAACATTTCTCTTCTAAAGGAGAATGTCCAACAGTTAGCTGAAATAGAAGTTTCATAAGAAGTAACATATAATCTTAGCAAGAAAATACCTTGGAGAGGGGGCATAGCTCAGTGTAGAGTGCATGCTTAGCATATTCAAGGCCCTGGCTTTAATCCCCAGCACCAAACACAAAAGAAAACAAAACAAAACCAAGAAAAAAAATCCTTGCTATAAACATACGTGTATAAGAGTGCATTCAGCAGATTTTTTTAAAAATCTCAATATTAATCTACACATTAAAAGTATAGCAATTATGCTTGATTACAATTTAATAGTCTATATGTATCTTTTTATATTACTTCCTCTCTTTAATTCCCACCAAACAAGATAGTCTGAACTTAGATACCACAATTAATGTAAAAGAGAAACAGAGAAAGACAGACCGGGGAAGGTGGGAGAGAGGAGATGGAAAGAGAGACCTAAATATTTTCCTGATGAATATATATTACAAACCTCTTCTTTCAACATAGAAAATATTCTTTCTCTCTCTCTCTCATATATTCTACTCCATGCCCAAGGGAGTGCTTGATAGGTCTCACCACAATCTAATATTTTCTTTGTTAAACCATGCAGGAAGCAGAGATTGGTCTGGGTTCCTCAGAAATCAAAAGTTCCCCACCAGCCTGGGCAACTTCTTTTTTCCATGAGAAGTAAATAAGGGCAAATCTCTTTATAACTTCTAACTTTTCTTTACCAACATAATTATAATACTAGATAATAGGCTAAAAAAATCAAGCTATGACATATTTTCATGGAAAAATATTTCTCAAAACAAAGTTTCTGAAACGAAATTCCTTGGGAATACCTCACTTTCTACATCTGACACACGAAGAAACACAATGGAAGGACTTGTGAGGAAGAACAGAGATTCCCAAATTTTTGGTTTTCTGTCTTTGATTTCCCCAAGGTTTTAAGCTTTAGTTGCTTCCTACAATGCCACATCTGCTGCCACTATGTTTCTTTTGCTGCAGCAAATAGCGTCTCAAAGGGTTGGCAAGCAGAAAGAATAAAGTAAACTATTACCTCATTATACTAATAGCCTGACTGAAGGCAATAGTCACTGCTGAATTTCTGCCCTTGAGAGCAGAGAGATTATCTTTAAGGTCCGCCCAACTCCAAAATTCTGTGAGAAATTTAAAAATTTGTTTAAAAATGAAAAGACTAAAAACGGATTTATAACTCATCATCCCAAAATTTCTATAATGGTAACATTACTAAGTTGTGCCCTCACAAAAGTATTTTTAAATGTGGTTGAAGAAAAATTTACCTCTTCATGGTCTTTTTTACTCTCTGCTTGTAAAATTGAAGATCTAAAAAAAAAAAAAAAAAAAAAGTTTTAGCCACAATTTAAAAAACAAAAACACACAATCAACAATGTTTTAAGAAAAGAAGACTGCCAGAGGCAATGGAATTAAAACTTTAACACCTCTGACTTTCACTTAGACCAGGAGGTAACAATAATAGACACAGGTACAGGTCCTTGACACCTGGAAGATACACTATGACTGAGGCAATGGATTTAAAGTTTTGGTGCCTGGATCAATGACCTCACTAGAAATACCAGCCTCGCTCTTGTTAGTTTCTTCTTTAACACTGTTAAATAAAATTTCAATATGGAATCACTAAACTGCAATCAATATCTGGCTTTTCTACAGATGTTAATATTTTAAGTGACTTAAAAAAATAATTTTGACTAGTTTGGAATCGTACCAGGGCATTAAGCATTAGCAAAACTTAAAATTACAAAAATAGTAGTGGTAATTAACAATCTCAATTTGGTAATCTTGATAAATCAAAATAGGCACTACTAACATCTAGTGTAATAACTAATACACAGTACTGGCATTCATTACATATTTATAGGAAGAATATGAAATTAAATAATCACTTGGTAAATTAGTTGGCTATCCTATTTTTAAGCGGTCAAGATCGAATTTATTTATTTTCATAATTTTTTTCTTGTGGCAAGTTCTCAGGCTAACCTGGAACATACTGTACTCCTGCCTCAGGCTTCTGAATAGCTAACATTACAGGCACATGCTCTGAGAACTGCTTCAGAATATCTTAATTTGCATAAATACAAGGGGGAACTGGCTTTTCAAAAACCCAGAGGCTGGTCTTAAACATTAAGTTCAAAGGTCAAAATTAACTTTTTTTTTTTTTTTTTTT
>PVIC010026657.1:0-24414 GCA_004025085.1 Thryonomys swinderianus
TTTCTGTATCTATGCCCATCATGGCTATTTGTCTTTGATTTGTTGCTGTATTTTTGTCTGGTATCACAGTAATGATGCCCTCATAGAAAAAATTTTCTAGAGCCTCCTCCTTTTTAGTTTCTTGAAAAGAATTAGTATTAGTTCTTAAGTCTTTTTGAATTCAACATTGAAGACATTAGATCCTGGATTTTGCTTTGATGAGCAGTTTGTTTGCTGCTTCAATCTTGTTACTTATTGCTGGTCTATTTTAATTTTTCTGTTTCATCTTGATTTAGTCCTGGTAGGTTATATGTGTTCAAGCATTTGTATCTTAGGACAGTGCATAATTTATATTAATGTCTCATACTTGCAGAATTGATCCTTTTATTGTGTTATAACAGCCCCCTTTGTCTCCTTGGAAAATTGTGATTCCATACCCTACATAGCTTTTTCATCTGAAAAATTTCAGGATTTGTAGACCTGAGGTGGATCTGAACAGAACAAGAGGAATTCACACACTGGCTTGAGGCACATGTAGGGCTCCTTTTGCTTCCCTTAGCCAGTCCATGATTGTCATTTTCTAATCATAATATACTTTCATTACATTCTCTTTATTTAAATGTAGGATGCTCTCTCCTTCATATTGTCTTTCTCCAAAAAGCACTTTTTGTAAAATTCTCTAAAACTGACAGGATCCTCTTGGGGTTTTTTTCATTATGTTCTTCTCTACAATGCTCCACAAAAGGCTGGCCCAGAAATCTGTTTATTTTCTTGGAGCCTGTTTTAACCATCCTGCCTGTATTGAACAGAGGGTTCATATGTCTGTGTTCTTCAGCCTTCTGCCAGCTATTTCCATGAGTGCTGCCCCCGTATCTAATGTATTTGTCATTTTAAATATATACTGCCTTTAAGGGTAGTGAGAAGAAGAAATAGCATTATTTAGGACAGGTGATGTGTTTTTGGATACTTCCACATTAAACTTAAGTGATTATTATAATGTTTGTATAGAATCACCTGGAAAGTTTAATTTTTTTTTTTTGAGACAGGGTCTTGCTTTGTAGTTCAGGCCAGCCCTGAGCTCACTGTGGAGCCCAGGCAAGCCTCAAACTCAGCAATCCTCCTGTCTCTGCTCCTGAGTGCTTGGATTACAGGTGTGAGCCACCATGCCCGACTGGAAAGTTTAATTTTAAAAAGCAGAATTTCAGTAAGTCTGGGGAAAAGCCAAACTTGTATATTTTTTCAGGTTTTCTCAAATGACTCAGACTAGAGTGGCTAGGTGTTAAGAAATACTAAATACAAGTACCTTATGACTCTGAAGCTTACATTGCACTAAGATTTGGGATGTCAGACTCTGTTCCCAAACTGATCTCCAAAGAAACATCTCCTCTTCATCTTGCTTTAGATTAACATTACATTTCTCTAGTGGGTTTCTAAGTTCTGTGCACGAGGTGTGTGAGCTTTTCCTGAAGGTGCTCTTCGCAGAGCTTTGGAAATCCCCCTGGAGGCTCCTTTCCTGGGTCTAATAGGTTCAGACTGACTGGAAACACCCGGGGAATCTCTAGCAGTTATTTTCTTGACAGCTTTTCTTGTTTATTCTTTGCTTTTCCAAAGTGAGTGATACATCCTCAAGAAGGAAGCTATTTCAGGCTGTAAACAGATTTTCAAACACCTTGGTTTGATAAATACTCACTGCCTTAAACCTGAAAGTATCTTCCAATTGCAAGCATCACTGAAAGAGATAGTTTTTTTAATTAGCCAAACAAATTTTCTTTGCATTCAGTATCCCATTGAAAACATAAGCATTAAAAATCCTCATATAATTTCTGGATCCCTAAGTATGATTGTAAATCCCTGTGGTTCCTGAGATTCAAGTTTAAAGTAGACTCTAAGTATGCTTCAATGATGGTACTTCAAGCATCTTCATACTGACCCTGGATAAAATTATGAATTGTATTTACCCTGGCTTCTGCTTCTGGATAAAGCTCTATCAAGGAAAGTGCTGATTCCTATTTTTCTTTGATACCAGCTCCTATAAGAGCTTTCTTCTGCCTGCCATCTATTCTCAAACTTCCCTGTATTACCTGCTAATAGTAACTTACAATTACGAGTAGGGGGAGTTGTAGGATGGACAGTGGAATGGGATAAATGAGAATTAAGTCTTATCATGTATTGGTGCAATTTCTCAATGTCAGTTGTAATCAGGATGTTTATATAAAATGTACCAATAAAATCAATTAAATTAAAAAAAAAACAAGCTGGGCATGGTGGCTCATGCCTGTAATCCCAGCACTTGGGAAGCAGAGGCAGGAGGATTGCTGAGTTCCAGGCTTGCCTGGGCTACATAGTGAGCTCAGGGCCAGCGTGAACTACAAAGTGAGTCTCTGTCTCAAAAAAAAAAAAAGTGGAAGTGGGTGCCTTAATCTTTTCTTTCCACATTTTGTGGATGGAAGGTTTTGTTCAGTGTCAGATATTAGTAAGAGTTCATAAGAAACTGTGGGAGCTAGATGGTTCCATTATTTTTCTTTTAAAAGCAAAACATGTTTAATATACTTTGCTTAATATTTTGATGATTTTGAAAGTCATAAAAAATCCTTCCTAATAACAGACATGAAAACAAATGGGATCTCATCCTATTAAAAAGCTTCTTCACAGCAAAAGAAACCACTGGCAGAGCTAAAAGACAACCAACAACATGGGGAAAAAAATCTTTACTAGCTCTTTCTCAGAGAAAGGGCTACTACCTAGAATATAAAAACAGCTTTAAAAAATCATCTTCCCCAAATTTAAAGACCCAATTCAAAAATGGGCATCCGAAATGAACAGACAGTTTTCAGAGGAAGAAGGAAAAGCCATAAAGCATATGAAGAAATGCTCAACATCACTGGTCATTTAAGAGATGCAGATAAAAATAACACAGAGATTTTATTTCACTCCACAAACAATGGCTGCTATTGCAGCATTAGCCAGCAATAAATGCTGCTGAGGCTGCAGGGACAAAGAACGTTTCTCCACTGTTGGTGGGAATATAGACTGCTGCAACCACTGTGGAGATCAATGTGGAGATTCCTCAAAAAACTATGATTAGAGGTCCCATTGGACCCTGCTATTCCCCTGCTGGGGATATACATGAAAGCATTAAAAGAATCATTTCATAGCAATGTATGTGCACTCATATTCATACCAGCTCAGTTTGTGATAGCTAAATCTTGGAAACAATCCAAATGCCCATTAACTGGAGACTACATAAAGAAGATGTGTGTTGGGCCAGAGGGTTAGCTCAGTGGTTCCGGCGCCTGCCTCGCAAGCGCAAGGCCCTGAGTTTGATCCCCGGTAACCACATATAATGCTGGGCATGGAGACACGCCCACCAACAATCAACACCGCATACCACAATGCCGGACGTGGTGGCTCACACCTGTAATCCCAGCACTCAGGAGGTAGAGACAGAAGGATTGCTGAGTTCACGGCGGCTTGCCTGGGCACCATAGTGAGCTCAGGGCCAGCCTGAACTACAAAGCGAGACCCTGTCTCAAAAAGCAAGTACCAATAAATAATTTAATTAAAAAATTAAAAAAGCAAATCTTTGTTACGTTTATTTTCCTTATTTTCTTAAAGTACAGTAGATACATAAATAGATTTTTATAAGCAGAAAATGCTTATATAAGTCTCCTATTTCTTGTAGGCTGCTATAAATTTGGAGATTGCTTTCAAACAAGGACTAAAGAGTGAAAGAATTGTGCGGATTTTATCATTGGCATCATAGATGAGTGGAGACATGTCATGGTGAGAAATGTGCTATGATGAAAAGCATGAGCTGTACTCATTAATGAAACATCAGAGATCTGTTTTATAAAGTCATTGGGTATTGGTGTTCTTCACTGTACCCAGTGATTTTTATTTCTCAACTAGTTTTGCTTTAATTTTGTGGTGAAAGTTTCTATTGATAAAGGAACAACAATACAGATAATTTACTTTAAGCTTTAAAAATAAATGTTTTAAATTCAGAGTTTAACATTTTTTAGAATGTAATAGACTGTCAATGGGGAATCTTAATTTATTGAACAAGTGTTAGGTATCTATAAGCTATATAAACTAGACAAGTGAAAAGTACATTTGATTCACTCTTGCTTCTGACAGTTTATCTAAGAGTAGGATAGTCTTTTCACCCAGTTACATTTGTTGAATCATAAACCTGTCCAATTTACAGTTATTTGTAGGATTTCCTAGTTGACTGAAGAATACATATTGTACAATACATGCAATGGAATTATAGAGTTCAATAGACAATAGGTGTTATCAGTCAACTAGGAAATCCTATGAACAATATTGTACTCCCCACCCTTTGCAGATGTGGAATCTGAGGCCTACAGGGGTCAAATAACTTTTCATAAGTAATTAGGGGCAAAATTATATCATTAACATTCATCTAAGATCTTAATTGGATGTTATTTACTATAGTCTTTATATTTCAATAGTACAAATCTAATACTTTTCAACCCACAGTGTAAGCAACTTTATGTGGTTAGAATTTAATAAGATCTTCACTTTACAAAGTCAATATTGAGGAAGTTAAGTGATTCATTCAAGAACATATGCTTTGTAGGAGTGGAAGTTTACTTTTATGATGTTGTCTCATACAAAGGGAGGAATGCTCCTAGGTCTGTAACTTGGACCATCGTCAAGGTTGTCATATTGGAAAGTGTTTGGACTTTCCTTGTAATCTTTTGAAAGTAAGATGAACTTCCATCTAGTTCTGAGGTTTGGGAAGAGTTATTTCATGAAAACCAGCCAATTAAACAAAACATATACATGTAAGCATTCCTTGCAGTTGTTTAAAACAGAGAATTTGGGATCATTGCTGTAACTACTTGACCATGTGGTTTAGAAGTGTTTAAAGTGTTTGTTGAAGTTTGGGAAGGTTTGGGGATACCAGCTAAATAAGTCCTAGAATGCTGTAAGTTAAGCTTGATAGGAGATTTCAGTTAGAGCTCAGAAAGCTACAGTACTTATAGAAATCCAGATGGAAAGGCCAGGTTTGGAAGGGTGCAGTTGGGAAAAAAGACTCTACTGGCAGTTGAACTCAAAATCATGTGTACTATGCTTCTGAAAAAAAATTGTCTACATTTCACTTGCTTCCAAAGACTGTGGGAAACTATGATTAATCAATCAGGCTGAGGAAATTTCAAGGCAGCCCAAGGTTGAAACCTCAGCATGAGTACCTCTGGTAACTCTTAGCCGTAGTAACTATAAAGTTGGGATGCAAGAAAAATTGGCCACTGTAAGTTTAGCATTAAATGAAAGCTGAGTACTTGGCTGCATGATGATAACCAAGATTCATTGGACCAACTCAAAAATTAACCATACTCCACCAATCCTAGGCTCAAGGGTGCAAATCTGTAAGCTTCCGTTTAAGAATAGCCCCCAGAAAGACCACCAAGGTAATACTTGTCCAGGATTCTGTTCACAGTGCTCAGTCATCAGGATACTTGGAAGCCCCTGCAGTCATGACCCAGTGGAACTCAGCTACTGTTTAGGTTAAAGGCCCTCCTTGACATCATGCATGTTGTGCTAGGTTATACAAAATGCAGACTTTATGAGATCAGAGTCTTCCATCCATGGGAGGCCTGGGGGACCATGCCTGTGCCCCTTACAGAAAGTGTGGGAGGGTTGAGAGTGAAGGTGAAAGGGCAGTAAAGACTCCAGACATTTGGAGACACTAGAAGCATGGCATGTCTGAGGAAAGCTGCAGGCGATAAGTGAAGACACCCCAAGAGAGAAGCCATGTGGGCTACCACCAGCAATGCCAGAAGGGTGGGGCCATTTTGAGTTCACAGTTTATTTTCTCAATTTGGCCCAGGTGCAGGTAACATAACACAGGTCTAATGTTTGCCCTGCTAAGTTTCAGTATTGCTTTGGTACCATTCTATGCAATCCCCTTATTCATCCTTTTTGTAATGGAAATGTTACCTTGTGCATTGGATGGTGACAGTGTTTCATTTTATCTCTTATTTTCATAGAAGCTCTCAGCTAAGAGTTTGCCTTGAGTCTCAGGGGAGACTTTTTGGACTTTTTAGCAAGGTTCAAAATGTTACAATTTTGACAAGTCTTAGAGATGGACTGAATACATTTTACATAAAGAGAGTAAGTAATATTACTTTTTTAAGTCTTGTAGTAGAAAGTTGTGAGTTAGGTCTAGAATCTCCTCCAAAGTTTCACACACTCAGAGAGAGGATTTGTAGATGACTGGATTATGGGGGCACCACTGGTTTTGTATAGAGATGGGCCACTGTAGACATAACCTTAAGGATATATCTCCTTCACTAATTCCTCCTTCTCTCTCTGTGGTTGCTATAAAGGGAGAAGCTTTCTTTTACCAGTCGCTCCTGGTTGTAATTCCTACCCTGGAGAGAGCCAGCTATGGACTAAAAACATGAGCTGATATTAAACTCTTCCTTCTTTTGATAGGGCATATCAAATATTTGCTTTGCCTTGAGAAAGTCAATAAGATTGCCTCTCAAAGCTAAATTTTTTTGGTTAATTTGTTATATACCAATAGCAAATTATTTGTAAATCTTATAGAAAATGAGTGCAAATATATAAGATATATAGCTTTACATTTGTCTTACTGACATTATTTTTATGCCTGGCCTAAAGATTGTTGATTCTAAATATAGAAAAACAATAGATAATATTCTCATTATTATGACATAGGTGTATCTATATGTATATTAATATATGGCAAAATTTTAATTGTCCTAGCTTGTTTATACTCTAAACGTCCAAGTCAAATTCAATTTTTTGCTAATATAATTGTTAAAAAATTAGGACTGTATGATTTGTTTTAGGTTTCATTTTTGATAAATAAGTATTAAAGCACCTTCTGGTTTTTGTTATTTTTTAGAGAAGAAATCTCTTCCAAGGTTTAACTAAACTTCCAAACCTCTTACAACATTTAATTATTTCTATTTATTGACTAGAGGCATGCCATTACTTATTTGAATCAGACTTCTTAGAATCTACTGATTATGGTTCTAATTTTGACTATTTGAAGTCTAGACCTGATGAGAAGACATCATCTTTAAATACAAAATATCCTGTGATCTCTCCAGGAGGCTTGTTAGCAATTTATTTTCTTTCTTGAATTATGTGTTTAACAAATCAGTTTTATTTATCTTACTCTGTTCTTTGCCTCAAGGTATCTTTGTATGACTAGTACAATGATTATTATATCAATGATTATTTGGTCATATTCCAGAATTTAAAAACCAGGTTGCTAAAGCTAAGTAGTCGATATGGATGTATGATATTGTACAACTACCTATTCTCACAAGGCCCTCTCATATCTACACCCATACAAGAACTATAGCATTCTCTAGGGAATGTTTAAAAGGTTTTTAGAAGTCTAACTATATTATAATTATATGATGTAAAGAGGGAGATAAGGAGTATTTGTAGATTAAATGTATTTGCACTATTTGCAGGCATTAAATGTGTCTTTCTATTTTATTCCACTCCTGTGCTCTATGCCTACATATTCTATCCTTAGACCATTTTGGGGTTCTGCTGGGGAGTGTGGTTGTCCCTTACTTTTTCATCAGCAAACCTTCACGTACTTTTAGGTTTCTATAAAACTGTTAAAGTCTCCAATTCCTTTGTGTACACCTATAATTCTCTTCACTGTTATTTGTTTATTCTGACCTTATTTAATGAATAAGGAAGAGTATCAAGAATATACGTATAGTTTTGTATTAGTATTAAGGAACTCCTTTGGAATAATAGCTTCCCCTTGCTAACCCCAAGCTAAATTGTTGGTATCCTATCTCTTTTTCTGTTAAGCCCACTTATACCCCAAGGTCTTAAACACCCGTATTTCTTACTGGTAGTACTTACAGAGTCAGATCCTTGGGTCTCAAACTTGGCTCTTAGATGTGATTCTTAGGAAAGTTACTTAAGTTTGTGCTTGCACCAGGACACAATCAAGATTATTACTGTTGTCTACTTTATGAAATAATTGGAGAACAGCTTCATGCATTTTGACTGCTATAGCATTTTAAAGAGTATTCTGATGTTAAAATAACCTTCTCTGTCATAAAAACCCTAAGCAGACACAGAAGAATGCCAACAGGCAGAGGTAAAATGAGGATCTTCCAATGTTCCATCAACACATCTTGAAAATTCTTCATCATTCTCACTGGCAAGTGAAACCTGACCAGCATCCAGAAACCTATGCTAATGGGCCAGTAAGGAAGAAAAATTCATTTCAGCTTTCTAAAACCTGCCTTTTTCTATCATTTAATTCTCAGCATTGATTTCATTATGATTTTGTTTTTATAATTCTGTTGACTAACTGAAAACTTGATAAATAACTGCATAATCAAATCACCATGAAGCAGTAGATGCATATTCTGGGCTTCATTAGGCAGGCAGGACATGTTTTTACTCCATTTGGTTGACAGAAGAAAGGTAACTTTAAGCGAAGTGTTTTTCCTGTCATATATATATATATATATATATATATATATATATATATATATATATATATATATATATGACATATATAGGGAAAAATAAAAGACTTGCCTGAAAATATCTCAAATTTCTTTTAGTGACTTTAAAAATGTTTGTGGACAATTGACTAACAAAAAATTACAAACTATAAATGTTCCTTTATGTGTTTCCAAGGTTTGGATTAAATAAATGAATCATTTCCATCTAGGCCTGGGTTCTGCATCTGGCAGAGACACCAAAGGATTATTGTGGGAGGCTTGGTTATTGTCCTTCCTATTCATCTCAGGAAGTTCAAGAGCCAAAATACACTGGCTCTTTCAATATTCCATGAAGATACCAACATGATGTGTGTACCTAAATTTTTAATATTTAAAACATTTTCAGCATGAGTTTAAGAAAAGAATAAGTTTCATAGGTCCACTACTACTTATTAAATACTTCTCTTTTTAGGCAATGTCCAAGGCATAGATCAAGTGCCCTATAGGTGGGAATTCCTTTCCCTTCTACACATCTCCTTCATGATTGGATACTCCAACACATTAGAGAGCCCTGAATTATTAACCTGTTTCAATATACCAAAAAAGCTCATTTTTATTCTTTCCCACTTTTCTAGTAGGCCTTCCACTAATGTGCTGTGCCTCCTATGTTTACTTTTCCAGACTTACTATACAATAGTTACAAAGGCTTCACACTGAAGATGGGCATATTTTAAAAAATGCAACAGAACAGTATACTCTGTTTGTTTTCCTAGCACATTTACAGGGTAATGCCAAGCTTCTGGGGGCTTTAGTGGTCACTGTAAAGTGTTGGATTCAAGTGTTAGGAAACAGGCACTTAGCCCCCTGTCCTGGATTCTGACTGGTAGTGGATTTGGTAGTTGGATTTGCTTCCCTGTAAATATACAACTACAGATACTACCTTGGCCTTCCTGACTGCTGCTTTATGTCTTATAACCTTTAGAGTATTTCATTTCCTGCCTTCATGGACTTGATATTTCAAGGTCCAAAAATGTTTATGATGATCAGATGCAGTTTGAAAAGTTCAGTCAGACCAGTTCTGACACGGATCCTGAGGTGGCTCCACTTGATGTGGCTCTTTGTGCCTCTCTTAGCATTTCAGTTTCTGTTTTACATTTTTAGAAGTTTAACCTGGTGCTAGTTATTCACAACAAAACTAACATCTCATTCTGTTCTTCGAGTTTCTAAGAGCAATTATGGATTGAGCCTTGTTGCTGACTTTGTATCCCTCCCTGACTTCTCCAAAAGTTCTGTGGAACTTACTTATAAGATAATTTGTTTTCCTGGTCTGTTACACTTACTGAAACCCTGCAAATTATTCATTGATCAGTGAGAAGAGAGGGCTAAAATGGATGAGACTAGAAATAGAAAACTCCCTACCCACGTTAGCTGAGGAAGGAAGCCGTTGCTTCGCTGCTTACTCTGTTGTTACCTATGCAGTCTTAAGAACCTCAGATTGCCGCTTAGACCTGCTCCTGACAAGAGGTGAGGAAACAAGACCTGCTGTCTCTTATCAGGGTGATTTATGTCCTTATACACCTGAGTGCCCTGGAATGTACTTACACAGAATCAAAACATACCTATTTAAACTCTAATGCTGTAACTGCATTGTGTATCTGCCTTCAATTTAGTGTTTAATAACAATTGTTTATCTAAGTACCTTTTGTGTTCTACTGATGGTGAAATCCAGGTCTGGCTGAGCCAACTGCACTGCACACCAGACTCCTAGGTCCTGAGAGCCCTTGGCCCTCCATAGACTAAATTGAGACCAAAACAAGCATTGAGCTAAAGGGCGTGCCATGGCTGGAGATTGCCTGGTCCTCCTCAATGTTGGTCCCCTCCTCTGACCACTGTAGACCAATCCCCAATAGCTACCATAAACCCCTCCCACCACTTGTGCTATGTAACACCCTACACTGCATTAATTAAATGGAAGCATTCCAGAAACCTCCCCAGAGCCTGGTGTGCATGCATGACTCTGTGCCTCACCCTCCCATGTGCAGCCCTGTGATGACAACCTTCTATTATGTAAACCATTTTAAGTTTAGAGAGAGCTGTACACACACATTTGGAATAAAGCAAATTACCAGTAAGTATGTTTTAGAATAAACTTAGAAGGCAGTGGTTGTAGGCCAGAAGACTCATAAGTAAGTCCCTTAGTGGTTTTATGAACAGTATCTAAGGGTTATGCATTGTTAGAACTTATATTACATATCTGCATCAATTGGCATTTTGTTTACTTTGCAGAAGATAAATACAATTCAGCTTTTTAAAAAGGACTTGGGAACATTTGATGGTTGAGAAGTCCTGTAGGTTTTTTTTTTTTTTTGAGACAGACTTTTTCTATGTAACGGGCTGGTCTTGAACTCATGACACTTCTGCCTCAGCTTCAAGAATGCCAGGTTTCAGGTGTGCATTGCCATTCCTGACTTGACTGAGAACTTCTTGAAGTAGGGTTACCTAAGCAACAATTTTTATCTAGTGAACACGAACTTAGTATCTGCTGTGTGTAGAGTATTATGGTGACTCGTGAGTGATGAAGATAATTAAATATCATCTTTGCTCTTAATCCATTTACATTCTAGAAGGAGGAGGAATGAGGCAGAACAGAAGGATTCTACAGAGGTGCACATGTCCCCGACAGCAGTGAAAGAGGTGCTGGTAACTGCAGTTGTAGGCTCCTTGAAATCCACAAGGAGTCTGTACTTGAACAAAATTTGGGCCCTTTTTAAAAATCATCCATCTTTGGCTTTAGAAAGTCAAAAGAGGAGGGTACCACACTTCTCTTGTATTCTCCCACCAAACCTAGTTCTGTTCTTTTTGTATCTTTAGTATTCTGTTCTGTAAAATTAGTTCTAAACAACAAATTTTCTACATCTGAAATTTCTTGTTTAATTGGACACCAGATGTGGAAGATAAGATAGGTCTTAAGATTTTTGTACTTTGTAAGTGAGCCAATAGATGCCTTTTCTAGTCAGCCAAGAGTGTATCATATTTTTAAAAAAAGAATTCTTAAAATAAACATGAGGATAATTAAATTAAAATCCATGATTTGGAGGAGTTTAGATTTCTGTTGAGGTCACATCCATTTGCTGGGAAGTGAGACGTTCTTGGGACCAATATCTCAGTGATGATGACATTTTGCTTAAGGTGCAAACAAAAAAAAATTAAAATAAGCTCGAAAACCTGTTGTGACATTTTAGTTTAGCTGTCAATTTGATTGGGTTGGAAGCTATACTGGGGATTAGAAAAACATAGGTTTGAGTGTGTCTGAGTAGTCACTGAGGTTCTGTATCCCCCACATCCTATTCCCATGATATTTGTACCTGGAGCTAGTAGGCAATGGAGTGGATCCCCTGAAACCATGAAACAAATCAAACCTGACCTTTAAATTGTTGAGTGTTGAGTATTGTGTCACAGAGATGAAAAAATCTGACTCATGGGCCCCAGATTTAGCTCAGTGGTTCCAGTGCTGCCTTGCAAGTGCAAGGCCCTGAGTTCAATCCTGGTAAGCACATACAATGCTGGGCGTGGTGACTCACACCCACCAGCAATCAATACCTCATACCACAGTGCCAGGCATGGTGGCTCACACCTGTAATCCCAGCACTCGGGAGGCAGAGGCAGGAGGATTGCTGAGTGGGAGGCTTGCCTGGACTACATAGTGAGCTGAGGGCCAACCTGAACTACAAAGCCGAGACCCTGTCTCAAAAAAAAAAAAAAATCTGACTCATACCTGGAAGATCTCAGCAAAGGAAAGGAAGGAGGCAAAATGTCTAAGTAGTTATTTGTGGAGAGGCTAGGTTACTAGCTTAAGTGCAGTATGTCTTACCTACATCATAACTTTTGTTGTCTCAAATATTTCCATTATTAAATTTCAAAGGATTTTAATAAGATTTTTTATGGACAGTAGTTAATATTTTTATATTTGTTCAAGCATTAAAAAATAGATCTGTCCTCCATTCCTATTTATCTGTCTCCCATTTTAATCCTCATTTGAGTATCCATGTTTCAATCTTTTACGAACAAATTTATTTGGTGTACAATGCAGTAATATTTTGTAAAACATAAACTGATAACAGCACTCTCATTGTTTTATTTCAATTTTGTAAATCCCCCTTTTTTAAACCAGTTTTCACTGGGTCACCATCAGCAGGTACACTGGATGTGCTGACAGACATTATTAAATAAAATAACTTTAATGTAATTTTTCTGCTGTACAGAAATCAAAAGATTCAGTTGCGGGTTTTTTCCATATCAAAGAAATCATGTCTCAAGTGACTGTTTTTGTTACTACTGCTGCTATTGAAGGTGACCATTTCAGCCTATCTGCAGCATCATTGCTTCATTACATCATTACTCCTCTGTTGCCCAAGTGCACCATTTAACATGGAATCCGAAAACATAGAAAGAAGTGCTTACTTTCCAAATATTTCTTTATATATTCCTGTTTCTTCAATTCACCTAGCTACAGAATGATGAGCAAACTTACTTTGGAAAAGTCCATTTTTATGTATGAGGACACATTATATCTGTCACAATTTCCATGAATTGCTTAATAAATTTACTTTTTTTATTTTTTTGTGGTACCAGGGATTGAACTCGGGCCCTTGTGCCTCCAAAGTAGGCATGGTACCACTTGAGCTAAACCCCCAGCCCTGAGTTATAACTTTAAAGCATTTTTTTTTGAGATGATGTACTTTTTTTGTTTACTATTTTGTCTTTGTCAATCTTTTTTGACACACATCTAAATAGACATGTTTTTTGCATATGTCTCATCAAATTCTACTGTTTGAAAACTAACTTCATTTCACTACAAAGTAAGCTTAATGACTTATTATTTATCAAAACAAAAATGTACTCATTTGTCTGTTTGTCATTGAACACTTTTCCCTCATCTATAACTTATTTGGGGGCATTCTGCTTACTTTTGCAATGATATTGCAGTTACTCTGGAACACAAAAACTAACATATACAGCATTTGTTTTTCTAGTACCTGTGGTATTGTGTATATAATTGTAACACTGTTGTGGGCAAACTCTCCCCACTTTGTACTTCTTATACAATGGCTGCGAAAATCTAGGTTAATAATTATATTTTAACACATTTAATTACTTTATGAGGTAATAGTCTAGATTAATAATTTTTAGAAACTTTCATTCTATGGCAATAAAAACAAGCATTTGTCTTCAGAAGCATGTACACGTGTAAGTAGTTGGAATACTATTATTGGTAATTGGCATGATATACCAAGTCACACAGGTGTGTGTACTGTCTTATGCTCACAAGTTTCAATCTGGCACCACCGAAGGGATGGAGTTAGCACGGCATTGTCTCCTGACCACTACATATACAGGGTTCTGCTGTCACCTATGTAGTCTGTTTAAGCACTGCACAGTGAAGTCATCAAATTTATTGCTAAAAACATGGAATAACGTTAAAACTTTAAAGGTCTTTTGTTGTGGTTGTTGCAGGAGCATTGCTAGCTGACCGGAGCCTTGTAGAGACTTCAGGTCATGGGCTGGGTACTCTTCTGCTAGAATAAGATCCACATAAGATAGCTATGCCTTAATTTAATAGGGGTTTAAGATAGAACCTCCTTTATTGCCAGAATGTCTTTGAATTTGAGATATGAAATTTATCTTTTTCCAGGAATTGGTAAGAGGTTTAGGATTTCCCTAAAGTCTATTTAAGATTTAGTTCTAAGGCCAGAGATTTAGCTCAGTGGTTCCGGCGCCTGCCTTGCAAGCACAAGGTCCTGAGTTTGATCCCTGGTAGCCACATACAATGCTGGGCATGGTGACTCACACATGCCAGCAATCAATACCACATACCACAGTGCTGGGCATGGTGGCTCACACCTGTAATCCCAGCACTCAGGAGGCAGAGACAGGAGGATTGCCGAGTTCGAGGTTTGCCTGGGCTACATAGTGAGCTGAGGGCCAGCCTGAACTACAAAGCAAAACACTGTCTCAAAAAAAAAAAATTTAGTTCTAGAGTCCTACATGAAGTTTTGCAGTTGCTTGATCATAAAACAAAAGATAGAAAAGTGCTATTGAAGGTACAAAAATAATTCAATTTCCAGGTTCAACCTTATAGTGAACAGGTTCACAGCTGAAAACCTGCTCCTTCTTTATTTACAACACTCACTTAGTAAAGTGAGGTTAACCCCTGGCTATTTCCTCAGCAATCTCTGGATATAATAAGATATTGATGTACTTGTGAAGAGAGCCAATGTAAGTCCATTTTTCTGCACTATTCAGTAAACTTTATTGGTACATTATATACACAGCTCACAATCACACAAAACATTAGGGAATTTATACCAATATGTGATACAGGTCAATTCTCATTTTTACCCACATCCCTGCCCACCCACCCCCTGTATAATACTCTTTTATTTTTTTCCAAATCATATTTATTCCTTCCCCTCATTACGTTCCCACACCAAATTCCTTTTGGATATTTCCCATTCTACAAAAACTGTCATACATTCTAAAACTCCCTTACCTCTACAGGTGTTTGTTATCAAAGAAAAGATCCGGTATTTGCATATCTGTGTTCTATTTATTTCACTTACTAGTGTGTCCTCCAGGTGTCTCCATTTGCACATAAATGAATGAATTTTGTCATTCGTTATGGCAGAGTAATACTCCATTAAAAAAAAAAACACATCTTTATCCAGTCTCCAGTTGATGGGCATTTGGGTTATTTCCAAGATTAGGCTATCACAAACTGAGCTGCTATGAACATCTGTCTTTCCAATGTGATTTTTAAAATTTCTTTGGGTATATTCCTAGCAGGGGGGTAGCAGGGTCAAATGGGACCCCTAGTCCTAGTTTTCTAAGGAATCTCCACACAGATCTCCATAATGGTTGCACAAGTCTATAATCCCACCATCAGGGGAGAAGGGTTCCTTTCTCTCCACAGCCATGCCAGCGTTTATTGTTGGTTGATTTTGTAATAGCGGCCATTTGTGGCGTGAGATGGAATCTCAGTGTTGTTTTCATTTGCATCTTTCAAATGACCAGCGATGTTGAACATTTGTTCATATGCTTCTTGGCTGCTTTGATTTCTGCCTCTGAGAAGTGTCTGTTCATTTCAGATGCCCATTTTTGAAATGCGTCTTTAAACTTGGGGAGACTGATTTGTTTAAGTTCCTTGTATATTGTAAATAATAGCCCTTTGTCTGACAAACAGCTAGTAAAGACTTTTTCCCATGTTGTTGGTTGTCTTTTAGAGGTGCCAGTGATTTCTTTTGTTGTGCAGAAGCTTTTTAGTAGGATGAGATCCCATTTGTTGATTCTTGCTGCTAGTTCTTGTGCTATAGAGGTTTTATTTATGAAGTCTCTGCCTAAGCCAATGTCCCCAAGAGTTTTACCTAACCTGTTTCCTAGCAGGTTTATTGTTTCTGTTTTAATGTTTAAGTCTTGAATCCACTGTGAATTTAGTTTTGTGCGTGGTGAAATAGATAGGTCTAGCTTTAGTTTTTAGCAGGTGAAAGCCCAGTTTTTCCAGCACCATTTGGTAAAGAGGCTGTCTTTCGTCCATTGGGGATGTTTGGCTCTTTTGTCAAAGATAAGGTGGCTTAGTGTATCTGGGGTTGTTCTTGATCTTCTAATCTATTCCACTGGTCCTTGGGTCTGTTACTTTGCCAGTACCATACAGTTTTTGTCACAGTGGCTTCATAGCAGAGATTTAAGTTGGGGATTGTAATACCCCCTGCCATGTCGTGCTTGCTTAGAATTGCTTTTGCTATTCTAGGACTCTTGTGGTTCCAGATGAAATTTTGGATTGTTTTCTCTAGCTCTGTGAAGTATGGTGTTGGTATTTCAATTGGAATTGCATTGAATCTGTATAGTAGTTGTGGAAGTATAGCCATTTTGACAATGTTCGTTCTCCCTACTCAGGAACAAGGGATGTCTTTCCACTTTCTAATATCCTTTTCTATCTCATTTTTAAGAGTCCTATAGTTTTCAGGGTAGAGGTCTTTGATCTCCTTTGTTAGATTGACTCCTAGATATTTCATTTTTCTGGGTGCTATTGTGAAAGGGGTTGACTCCTCAACTTCTGTTTCAGAGAGTCTGTTGTTTGTGTAGACAAAGTCTGTTGATTTTTGAGTGTTGACCTTGTATCCAGCAACTCTACTAAATTTGGTAATTAAGTCTAGTAGTCTCTTGGTTGAGCTTTTAGGATCAAAGATAGAGTATCATATCATCAGCAAATAATGACAGTTTAACTTCTTCCTTTCCTATCTTTATTCCTTCTATATTTTAACATCACTCTGTCAGATTGCATCCTCTTCACCATGGCTCCCAGTGTCTACCAGGGCTTCTACAGTTACTCATTTGGTTTTCTGGAAATCCAATCTTACTTTCTCTACACCGAGGCTGCATAGAATGTAGCAGCACTTTAAAAATGCAAATATCTTCATTTGGAGAGTGAAATTCTCTTCTGTATTAAGTACTGAAAATTATTTACAGACGCAGAAATGAAGGAGAAAAAGAAATGCCTTTTAAATAAAAACAACACTGAAGGATGAGTTATTCACTCCTTTTTGAAGTGTCTTTTCTGAGGTTTCAGTCTACACTCTACAAGCTCTTCTTCCTTTACACTGTTTTCACGTTTCTTTTTCCACTTTAAGTCTCATCTTTCTCCAATTGTATTTTCTCAAATTTTTGCATATTGATTACCCTTTCTGATTAAGAACATCCTGAACATTTTATCTGTCATTATGTTTTTTGTTTGTTTGTTTTGGCTTTTACCTGAAATACTGCTTTTGGAAACCCTCCTCTTTTCTAATTGCACTCAAGTAGCTCTTTGAATGCATCCCTACAACACTGAGGCTATGTTTCTAGAACGAGGTTCCCCTAACGTCAAAAAACACAAAATTACTTTTCTGCATATCATGGTAGAAAACAAAAAGAAATTAAACCACAGCTAACTAGGATATGGAGCATATTTCTCTTTCCAGTGTTCTTAAATATTTATGATGTGATTAAATTGTGAAGCTTTTTAGGTTGTGTTTAGCATAACATATAAGACAGGTTCTATTTCTAGAGTATTTAGATTATTTTTTATTAATTTTATCTTTATTGGTACATTGTATGTACACATCATGATCACACTCAATTTTGGGAATTTGTACCAGTATATGACATAATTTAATACTCATTTTTTCCCCCATTCCCCTACCCACCCCACAATCCCCACCCCCAAAATATATAAGCTTCATTTCTCTTTTTAATTACCATCACATTTTTTCTTTACCTCTCCCTACTCACTCCTCCACCACATTTCCCTTTGAATATTTCTGTTTTACAATGTCCACCATACATTCTGGAGCTCATTAACATCTTCAATTTCTCATACCAGAGAATAAATATGATATTTACACATGTATGGTTTATTTATTTCACTTATGAATATGCCCTGAAGTTTAAATGACTCAAACTTATCATTCTTGAAGGCAGAGTAATTTATATTCTTTTAGAAGACATAGCCCATCATACTAGTGGGGGAAGTATGATTATAAAGTATAGGATATTGTTAAAGATCCTAGTGAAAGCATCTCTTTCAGTGTATCACAATATGTTTCTTGGAAAAATATCTAAAGAATAAGCAGAGATTATTCAGGAAGGGATTGGGGTGGTATGGGGAAATGTGTTCAAAAAATCAAATAGATGCCTTAAAACCTAGAAGTAAGGGATGCTGTACTGTCCTCCTAGTTGGATAGATCGGAGCTGTGAAAAGAACCAGCAGAGAAGGTAAATGGATTTGTCCATAATGGATCCTGGGAGTTGTGTGAAAGAGATGAGATTTTGTCCTAATGAAGTGGTTCTCAAACTTTGATGTGCACTCAGATGAACTGGGAATCTCTCTGTGGTGAGGACTGGGTCTGGATTCAGGAGGTTTGGAATGGAGCGTGGCATTCTGCATCTCTTGTAAGCTCTAGGTGATGGCTGACACTGCCGCAAGCGGTCAAAATGGCACAGTCTCCTCTCCGCTGGGTTTGATGGGACCCGACAGGGATTTACTCCTATCCAGATGGAGAGCTATTTAATATTCTAGTTGAACATGGACAGGCTTCTGGGTAGATTATACTTGGCTAGTACTTGAAGTAGGGGCTTTGGGGGAGGTTTCCAATCGGGAACGTCATTGTACATGATCTCGTGCAGCTATGAGTTCTGATTGTGACTTCTACTCTGGCTCACACTCTCTCTGGACTGGAGGTCACCTGTGAATAGACAGAACAGTGGCCAGTCATGCAGTCTGCGAGAGGACGAAGGGGAAAGTTTTAATGACAGATGAAATCATGCTTATAGTTCCAGTGTTCAACATTAACTGGTATAGTCAATTCTTGCTCAGCTACTTTATTTTTTAAATTGAATTCTTTATTGGTACATTTTATATCCAGCTCACAATCACACACAACACTGGGGAATTTGTACCAGTATATGACACAAGTTAATTCTCATTTTTACCCACATCCCTACCCACCCACACACACCCCACACCCCCTATATACATGCTCTTTTATTTTCTTTTGGAATCATATTTATTTCTTTCCCTCATTACGTTCCCACACCCAAGTCCCTTTGGATATTTCCCATTTTACAAAAACTATCATACATTCTAGAACTCATTTACATCTACAGGTGCTCATATCAAAGAAAAGTGAAATAAATAGATTACAGATATGCAAATACTGGGTCTTTTCTTTGATATGCTCAGCTACTTTAAACCTGAAGTAGCCCACTCCGGAACAAACTGCCTATTTACCCCATTCAGACACAGTTGTCCATGCGAAAGCAGGTGCTGGAAAAGCCTGAGACAGAAGGGTGAGGAGTGAGATTCACCAAGATTCTGTACTTCTGTCCTTTCTTTTCCTCAACACCAGTGGTTTTGCTCCCTGGGAGCGTCTCCTACGCTGTGTTGCCAGCAGTGTTTTACGAGTTAATGAAAGGATACAGAGTACGACTGTAAGGCAGCTAATGGCTTCATTTCCTTTCCTGCAGGTCAGCTTGGTCTCAACTGCTCTCTTTCTCCTTAGGACGTGCTCATTTACATGCCCAGTAATTTCCAAGTAAGGCTAATCTTTCTCCGATTTTTCTCCTCATAATTGTGGGGAAATGGAGTTGAACATCTGGAGGTTGTTAACTACTGGAATTACAGCCAAGACTCCTTAGAGTTTTCCTGGTTGTTATATTTTTTTCTGCTATGATTCAGTTAGACTCAAAATGGGAAAAGGATTTTGATAAAATATCTAGTTTAAAAATATTTTAATTCTTACTCTCTTAAGCATTTTTCTCCTTTTATTGTCAATGGAATAAAACAAATTGTTCCAATTATTTCATCTATGGAAATTCAGTTATCACATGACTTTGCCTTCCTTAGATCAACTTTATGACAAACCAGCAAGTTTTTCTTTGGAAAGGAGTATTTCCACAGTGGGAGATTCTTAGACTGTGTTTACTGAGTGTCTTCCAGCACAGCCCTTTGTTTTTTGCTCTTGGAGGACTGCATTTTAGATGAGTTCTTTGATTTAATCTAATGCACAAAGCTGACAAGGTTGCACCTGGGCAAATCATATTGTTAAGATAAAAAGCCAGAAATCTACATTTTGAAAGTATCTCTATATTTATGCAATTCTTATGTTTCACAAAAGTTTGGCAATTATTGACTTGCTATACAGGCAGAGATTAAATTTGCTATCATGAATACATTTTATAATGAGTAAATATTCTCCCAATTAAACACATTCTAGAAAGTGCACAAAGTTCTCAAGACGAGATAAACATCTGCACATCTAACCTTGCAAGACTCATTGGGCTACAGATGTGCCTAAGCAAATGAAGAAGCACAATAAGAAAAATAATTAGAAAATATAATAGGTAAATGCAGTTATAGTGACAAATTTTATAGGTTATACATTTACTTATTTGGTTTTTTGCAACTGCAGTAATGTAAATTATTGGAAAACTTACCAGTAGGTGGTAGCACTGTTTAGCAAATATACATCCACATTACAAATGCAGCAACTGTGAATGAGTCATTGGCCTGGAAATAGCAACATTCGAATGTCAGAATGTTGAGTTGGAATTTAGGAAGACTGCATTTGGGTCATAAGTGTATTTATTACATATATGTCTTATCTTTCTGGAAAATGGTTTAATGTCATGGTATTTAGGTATTACTGTAAGCAAAATTGGGATAGTAACTATCCCAGATTATTGGTTTAAGTGTAGAAAGAAAAACTGACTGTAGAAATTATTTTGGGAAGGTGGAGTGCTGTTTTAGGTGTAAACTATCATGATTAGCTCTCTTTTTGTATTTCTTATTTCTTGATATCCAGACATACTTTTCAAGTTATGCTCCCATTAGGAACTATGGTGATTATCCTCTTTGACTCTAAATGAATGGCTGTGATCAGGACTGTGATTTTTCACATCATCTATAAATAACAGAAAAGAGAAATTGAACATAAGATCAGAGAGGGAAACTTGAGAGGGGATGCATAACTATGTGACTATTGGCTTTAAAAATACCTGGGACAGGTAAGATGTGAGGTGTAGATAGATAGAAGAGAAAGGAGAAATAAAACCAGCAGAGCTGCTATTTGATGTGGGACCAGCAAGCAAACTAGTTATGATCAGAGGCTTTGGATCCAGAATAATCTGCAAAAAATATCAACCATTGCATGATCTTGAACAAGTTAATTTGATTTTGTTGTTTTTTGGTTCTTTGTACTCATCTATTTTTAGAGTCATGATAAATGTGAAAATCTATGCATAACAAATTCTTGAAAAGTGAAAAGCAAACAAGTTGTCTTGAGTTATGCGAGTAGTACAAAAAAGTTGTTTTAAGGCACTAGATGTTGGACTCTGAAGATTGGATTTATCATACATAGGAGTGTTATGGTTTGATTCTGAAATATTCCCCCTAAAGACTTAGTATTAAAGGGCTGCTCTCCACTGCAGCACTGTTCAGAAGTGGGGCTTTGAGAAAATAGTTGGACCATACAAGCTGTGGCTCTCAATATCCATTTGTTAATTCATAGATTAATGGCATTATTGAGAGGTGCAGAAATAGGAGGTGGGGCCCGGTCAGAGGAGTTAGGCCGCAGGTGGCAACCCTTGGAAGTGTACATCGGCCCATCGCTCTTACTTGCTTTCTGACTCCTGACTGCATAAAGTGAGCAGCTGTACCATTCCCTCCCGATGTGACCTCTGGCTCATCCCAGTCCCAGAAACAGTGGCACCAAGCAACAGCGGACTGAATCCTCTGAAACTGTGATGCAAAACAAATCTTCCTCCACAAAGGAGATTTGTGGCAGGTGTTTTGTCTCAGCAGCAGGAAGCTGAATGGGAAGTGCACTAGCATGGATAAGAAGTACACAGAGAGAAATGTTAGTGGAAAGAGTTTGAAGGTTGGTCACAGCAGTTGTGTAAAAAGGTTTTAGAGGCATGAGCAGGAAGGTCGTGTCAAGAGTACAGACAGCAGGAAATGTGAGCTCTGTTTGGGCAATAGGTTTGGAGAGACTCGCTGAGGAGCTACATATACAAAACACAGGAAAGGATTAAGATGTTGTTCCAGTGGCATCAGTCTGAGGAGTGAGGGATGGCAGCTGTATCTTTGGCAAAAATAAAGTATTTTGCATGTCTGAGGAAAGACAATACATTTACTCTTATGGACAAGCCCTAGTAAAAAGATAAAAAGCACTAGACAGAAGGGCCCAAGATCAAGGCAGGACATTTCTATTGGGAATCATCTGTTGCCTTTCAAAGTGCTCATTAAAACCAGATGCTACAAGGTGGCTGAAGGTAGCTAGGAAATGAGATAAAAGAAAACTCATATAAACACATTCCAAGAAACAGTATCTTTGGGGCCTATAGAACAGTTGAGAAGGTGGCAAAAGCACAGCTTTCACAGCATGCCAGCCTCAGGTTCTGTGGAACTGAAGTCAACTTCCTCTTCCAGTGGCTGTTTCCCACTGGTCCTTGAGAGCCCACCCTCCTTTAACAAAGGTCGTGAGTTCAGTGAATGCTATTCCCTCCTGCAAACACTACTAACTTCGTATCTGGCTCGGACATGTGTAGCAATGTCAAAAGCATGTGACTCGAAGTCTGTTAACTTAGGTTCTCCATGTAAAGAGGATGTGCTGTCCTTTCAGCACAACTTAACCTCCCATAAAAAATGCAAAGCAATAGAACAATAAAATCTGTTTTTAAACCTTTTTTTTTTTTTTTTTGAGACAGGGTCTCGCTTTGTAGTTCAGGCTGGCTCTGAGCTCACTATGTAGCCCAGGCAAGCCTCGAACTCAGCAATCCTCCTGTCTCTGCCTCCTGAGTGCTGGGAGTACAGGCGTGAGCCACCACGCCCGGCTGTTTTTAAACCTTTTAGAAGACTTTCTTGAGGCTCTTATTCCCATAGCTATGTTGGGCAGCATTTTTAATGTTGGAACAATGTGCCACGGATATTGTATCACATACTAACAATATTATGTTTGTACTTTTCAAATGGGATTGTCAATTTGCCCAGATACTAAAGTCTTTAAAGGCAGTAAAATGTTTATTTTTAAAAATAGCATTATTATGGTCTAGTGGTCTAATTAATGTTTACATATTACCAATTTTGCCAACTATATGCATTATAGTAAACACTCATAATCATAATTAGATGAGTCTAAAACATTTCCTAATTCATCCTTGTAGTCAGTCTTTTCTCTAACTTCTCTTCTGCTTCTGTCATTGGAGTTATAATGAGATCAGGGCATCTGCAAGTACTTTATTCTTTACTCTTCCTTTCTCTTGTCTGATTGCTCTGTCTAGAACAATACTGAAGAGAAGTGGTGCAATGGGTATCCTTGTATTACTTCATATTTTAGAGAGAAATCTTTAGTATTTTTTTTCCATTCAGTATTACATCATCCCTGACTAACTTAGGTTCTTACTTTCTCTTAGATTCTGTTTCCATGGAGTTTCTCATGCCATACTCTTCAGTTTCAGTCTATTTGTATCCTTAGATATATTGTGAGTTTCTTGTAGGCAGCATATGCATCTTGATTTTTGTAGCCATCAAGTTATTCTGTCTTTTAATTATAGAATTTATTCTCAGGATCAGTGTTGTAAGGTTGCAATACAGTTTTGTTGCTTGTTTTCTAATTTTTTTGTGGTTATCTTCTTTTATGGTATCTTATAATCCTCTTTGATGGTTTTACCCTAGTAATGTGATTTGATTCCTTGGTGTGTGAGTGTGTGTGTGAGTGTGTGTGTGTGTGTGTGTGTGTGCACGCACCTGTTATAGATTTTTGCTTTGTGGTTACCATATGGTTTACAAAAAATAAACCAAACTTCTTGTGATTGTAATAATCTATTTTGAAAGATAGCATTTAAATCTGGATTGCAAAAAAATAGCAGAAAGCATTAAAAAATGCTAATAATCTTTACATTTGTATCTACAGTCTAGATTATAAATTTCTCTGTATAATTACTTTTACCAAATTTATAGATCTTCTTTTCACCAACTATAGAGATGATTCCTGAAAGTATACCCTTTGATCTTCTTTTCAGATGAGAGCAGGCACATTCAGTGTAGTATGACCATAGACTTGATCTTTTCAAATGTAGGCTGTGAGTACTATAAAATTTGCCTTAAATAAAGCTTCAGATGTTTAGTATGTCACCTTTTCATTTTCATTCAGGTAAAAATATGGACTAATTTCTCCTTTCATACTTTTTTGCTTTATGAATATAATGTACCATATAATTTTCAAACCATATGACATATCCATCAAAATTTTCTTGCTTTAGGTAAAAATTAAAAGATTTTAAATGAGTTATGCAGCTATGAAATCATCACTATAACCCCTTTCACACCCAGTTACTCAGAGACATCCCTCTCACCCAT
>PVIC010026658.1:0-24381 GCA_004025085.1 Thryonomys swinderianus
CGAATGTTTTCCTTTTAAAAAACAATTCTTGGGCTGGAGATTTAGCTCAGTGGTTCTGGTGTCTGCCTCACAAGTGCAAGGTTCTGAGTTTGATCCTGGTAACCACATACAACGCTGGGCATGGTGACTCACGCCCACCAGCAATCAACACCACATACCACAGTGCCGGGCGTGGTGGCTCACAACTGTAATCCCAGCACTTGGGAGGCAGAGACAGGAGGATTGCTGAGTTCCAGGCTTGCCTGAGCTACATAGTGAGCTGAGGGCCAGCCTGAACTACAAAGCGAGACCCTGTCTCAAAAAAACAAACAAAAAACAATTCTCTTTGAAATATTTTTTGTAACTCGGGCTTCTATACCTACATATTCAGTGAAAACGCAAGATTTATGGATAATCTGTGAAATCATGTATTTTTATCATCTATGACCATGTATATGACTAGAAAGCAATACTTAGGAATCTTGAGTCTTTCTAAGAATTCAAAGAGTAGTGGTTTTGGATCTTCATCCTCTTAAGAAAGGACTCAATAAAATTAGCTGTTCAAAACTTTAAGGCATTAGATATATAAATGTATGGATATATTAAGTAATAAAAGGCATGAGGTGAACAAATATGTGGGTATTTGTGGAAGTTTAGTTTTTTGTGTGACATAAGGCTTAAATGATATTTTTCTGGACTTTTTTTTTTTTTTTGGAGACAGGGTCTCGCTTTGTAGTTCAGGCAGGCTGGCCCTGAGCTCACTATGTAGCCCAGGCAAGCCTCAAACTCAGCAATCCTTCTGTCTCTGCCTCCCGAGTGCTGGGTTTTCAGTTGTGATCAACCATGCCCAGCTCTGTGGTATGTGGTATTGATGGCTGGTGGGCATGAGTCACCACGACCAGCATTGTATGTGGTGATTGGGAATCAAACTCAGTACCTTGCGCTTGCAAGGCAGGCACTGGAACCACTGAGCTAAATCTCTGGCCCCTGGACCATTATTTTTGTAATTTACTTTATTGCTACATTTTATACATCCATTATGATCACATTCAGCATTGAGAGTTTGTACCTGTACATGATACACCTTGGTTCTCTTTTTTTTTTCCCCATTCCCCTGTCCTCCCTACAACCCCCACTCCCTTATATACATAAGTATTGTTTCCTTTTTTTTTTAATCACATTTTTTTCTTTCCTTTCTTTAGTTTCCTCTACCCCCTTTCCTTTTTCCCTTTCAACATTTTATTCCTGTTTCACAGTACTTACACATTTTGGAGCTCATTTACACCTTCAGTTTCTCATAGAGAAATACTGCATTTACACATCTGTATTCTGTTCCTTTCTCTTGTGGAGTATGAACTCAAGGTACATCCACTTCCATATGAACGACTCAGATTTATCATTCTTTATGGCTCCATTTTATAAAAAAAAAAACCCCAAACTGTCTTGATCCTATCTCCTGTTGATGGGCATTTGGGCTGTATCCAAAATTTAACTACTACAAACTGCTATAAACATGGGTGCACATATGTTGCTGTGATGTGATAATTTTAATTCTTTTGCATATATACCTAGCAGGCAAATAGGGTCATATGGCCCTCTAATCCTAGTTTTGTGAGGAATCTCCACAGTGGTTGCACCAGTCTACATTCCCACCAACAGTGGAGAAGGGTTCTTTTCTCCTCTGGCCCTGTCAGCATTTGTTATTGTTTGATTTTATGATAGTAGCCATTCTTTCTGGAGTAAGATGTAATCTCAGTATTTATCTGCATCTCTCGAATTAACAGTATTGTTGAACATCTCTTATGTTTCTTTGCTGCCTTTACCTCTTCATTGGAAAAATGTTCATTTCAGATGTCTATTTTTTTAATTGGGCCTTTAAACTTGGAGGTGCTGAGTTTTTATGTTCTTTATGTGCCCTAGATATTAGTCCTTTGTCTGAGAAACAGCTGATGAAAAATTTCCCCAATATTGTAGGTTGTCTTTTCACTCTGTTGGTGGTTTCTCTTGTTGTGCAGAAACTTTTTAATAAGATGAGATCCCACTTGTTTCCTTCTAATAGTTCCCATGCTGCTGAGGTTTTGTTTATAATGCTAATATTCCCAAGAGTTCTACCTAACCTGTTTATAGCAGATTTAGCGTTTCTGTTTTAATATTTAGGTATCTTGGGGATGGGGATTTAGCTTAGTGGTTCTGGCAAGCACAAGGTCCCATGTTCGATCTCTGGTACCACATATTGCAATGCAGGGTGTTGTGGCATGTTCCTGTAATCCCAGCACTCAGGAGGCAGAGGCAGGAGGGTTGCTCTGAGTTTGAGGCTAGCCTGGACTAGTGAGTTCAGGGTCAGTCTGAACTACAAAGTGAGAACATGTCTCAAAAAAAAAAAAAAGTCTGTAGTCCGCTTAGATTTTAGTTCAGTGCATGGTGAAAGAGATCTAATAATATTTGTCAGGTTGAAACCTAGTTTTTCCAGAACCATTTGTTAAAGAGGGTATCTTTGAGGATGTTTGGCTTCTTTGTCGAAGTTGAAGTGGCTTAGTATGCCTGATGTTGTTTCTGGATCTTCTAAGTCTGTTCCATTGATCCTCAGATCTGTTACTTTGCCAGTGTCATGCTCCTTTTATCACAATGGCTTTGTAGTATAGTTTTTTATTTAAAAACTTTTTTGAGACAGGGTCTCTAGTTCAAGTTGGCCCTGTACTCACTATGTAACCCAGGGAAACCCTGAACTCAGCAATGCTCCTGTCTCAGCCTCCCAAATGCTGGGATTACAGGCTGAGCCACCAAGCCTGGCACTGTGGTATGTGGTACTGATTGCTGGTGGGCGTAAGTCACCATGCCCGATATTGTTGTATGTAGTTACCAGAATTGAACCAGGGACTTTGTGCTTGTGAGGCAGGTGCTGCAACCACTAAGCTAAATCTCTGGCCCTTTGTAGTGTAGTTTTAATAGTGACCTAGGTTTGATTACCTTTAAGCTAGAAGTATCCAGTAGAGACTTAGATCTACTTGAGTGATTTGCACCTACATCAGGGGAAGTCAGTTGAAGACTAAGATTTGGATCATATCTAGTTTGCAGAAAGCTTTCAGCCTTTTCTTCTCTTATATGTTCAAGTGTAGCCCAGGCAAGCCTCGAACTCAGCAATCCTCTTGCCTCTGCCTCCTGAGTGCTGGGATTACAGGTGTGAGCGTCCATGCCTGGCATTGTGGTGTGTGGTACTGATTGCTGGTGGGCATGAGTCACCAGGTCTGGTATTGTATGTGGTTACCAGGTATTGAACCAGGGACCTTTTGCTTCCTTACCTATCTTTATTCCTTTTATTTCTTTGTCTTGCCTAATTGCTGTGGCTGTTTCCAGTACTATATTGAACAAGAGCAGTGACAGCAGACATCCTTATCTTGTTCCTGATTTTTTTTGCTTTTTGAGACAGGGTCTCACTTTGTAGTTCAGGCTGGCCCTGAGCTCACTATGGTGCCCAGGCAAGCCGCCGCAAACTCAGCAATCCTCCTGTCTCTGCCTCCCGAGTGTTGGGATTACAGGCGTGAGCCACCACATCCGGCATTGTGGTATGCGGCATTGATTGTTGGTGGGCGTGTCTCCACTCCCAGCATTATGTGTGGTTACTGGGGATCGAACTCAGGACCTTGCGCTTGTGAGGCAGGCGCCGGAACCACTGAGCTAACTCTCCAGCCCTCTTGTTCCTGATTTTAATGTGAAAAGTTTCAGTTTTGACCATTGAGGATGATGTTGGGTGTTGGTTTCTCATAAACAGCTTTTATTAGGTTGAGGTAAAGTTTATTATTCTCTGGACTTCCACTGGATCATTGGTAATTTCCTCCTTTTCATTACTAATAACATGGATTTGAGCCTTTTCCTTCTTTTGTTTGATAAGGTTGGCTAAGGGTCTGTCAATTTTGTTTATCCTTTCAGAACCAACTCTTAGATTCATTGATTTTTTTTTTTTGTATTTTGTATTGTTTTCTTGGTCTCTATTGCATTAATTTCTGCTCTGATCCTTACCATTTCCTCCCTAGTATGAGCTTTGGTTTGTCTTGCTCTTTTTCTAGTAACTTGAGGTTCAGCATTAGGTCATTTATTTGAGCTTGCTCTATTTTCCTAGTGTAGTCATTCACTGCTATGATTTTCCCTGTAGAACTGCTTTCATTGTGTCCCATAGATACCTGCATATTGTACTGGAGTTATCAGTTAACTGTAAGAACTATTCAGTTTCTTCTGTGACCCACTGGTTGGTCAGTAGTGTGCTGTTCAATTTCAGGTATTTGTGATGATCTTGGAATTTCTTTTGCTATTCAGCTCCAATTGCAAGGCACTGTGGTCAGACAATATACAGGGGATAACTTCAGTTCTTTGCATTTACTTAAACCTATTCTGTGAACTAGCATTTTTTTTGTTTTGGAGAGTGATCCTTGGACAGCTGTAAAGAATGTAAATTCTGACTTTGCAGGGTGCAATACTCTGTAGATATCTATTAAGTCCATTTGTTCAAGAGTTTTGTTTAGCTCAAGTATTTCCTTGCTGAGTTTTTGTCTGGTCAATCTATTTGTAAAAATGGGGTATTGAAGTCTGCTGTTACTATTGTATTAGTGTTTATCTGGCTTTTCATGTTTGTTTTATATAGTTGAGTGCGTTAGAATTTGGTGCGTAAATATTTAAGATTGCTATTTCTTTCTCTTGAATTGTTCCCTGTATGAGAATGTAGTGGCTTTCTTTGTTTCTCTGAATCAGTTTTGGTTTGAAATCTATTTTATCTGCAAATAAGATAGCCACTCCTGCTTTTTTGCATTTTCCTGATGCATGGAAAAATGTTTTCTATGCTTTTAATTTCAGTCTATGCCTTTCTTTCTGAATTAGGTGTGTTTCCTATATGGAGGAGATTGTAGTATCTTGTTTCTTGATCCATTCTGTCAGTCTGTCTTTTAATTGGTCCATTGAGTTCATTGACATTGATGGTTATGACTGATATGGAGAGACTTAGAACTGTCATCTTTCTTATTCTTGATCTTTTTCTTCTGTGCTTTTGCCCCTTCCCCATCAGTTTCTTGTTTGGCCCAACGGCTTCATTCTATTGGGTCTCATGGGTTTGTACCTTTCATTGTTTTTCTCCAGGATATTCTTCAGAATGTTTGGAGTGCAGGTTTTGTATCTGTGAAGTTTTTCAGGTGTTCTTTGTCATGGAAGTGTTTTATTTCACCCTCAGTTTTGAAGGATAATTTTGCAGGATACCTCAGTTTAGGTTGGAGGTTGTTTTCCTTCAAGACTTGAAATACTTCACTCCAGGCTCTCCTTGCATTGCGTGTTTGGGATGAGAAGTCTGCAGTGATCCTGATGGATTTCCCTTTGTATGTGATTGTTTTCTTTTCTCTAGCTGCTTGCAGTATTTCGTTGTTTTTTATATATCTGGAACCTTTATAATTATATGCCTCAGTGTAGATTTTTGCCATTTGGAGTTTGATATGCTTCATATATCTGTGTGTCCAGTTCTTTTCCTTTTCCTGTAAAGTTTTCTGCCATTATATATGTGAACATTTTTTTTTTTTTGTCTTTTGCGTTATCTCCTTCCTCAGTGACTCCAATCAATCTTATGTTATTTTTCTTTGAATAGTTTAGGAGCTGTTGGATTGAGTTCTCATGGCATCTTTCCATTTTCCATAAATTATGCCTTTCCTGTTTATTGGCTGCCATTCTGTCCTCTGGGTCTGAAATTTGGTCTTCTTCCTGATACATTCTACCTCACAAACTTTGGCTCTCTGACTTCATTTCCTAGATCTCTGTAGCTGTTTAAAAGGTTCAATTGGGCTGATTTAGCTCAGTGGTTCCAGCATTTGACTAGCAAATGCAAGGTCCCTGGTTTGATCCCCAGTAACCACATACAATAATAGTGGGTGTGTTGACTTATGCCCACAAGCAGTCAGAACCACACACCACAAATATTGGGTGTGGTGACTCACACCTGTAATCCCAGCCCTCCGGAGGCAGAGGCAGGAAGATTGCTGGTTGGAGGCTTGCCTGGGCTACATAGTGAGCTCAGGGCCACCTGAACTACAAAGTGAGACCCTGTCTCAAAACAAAAAACTCACCATCAAGAGGCCTTGCTCTGTTCTGTTCAAAAAGAGCAGGGCCAGGCACTGAGGACCTCAGGCATGGGAAAGATGGAGCCACAGGCAGGGTACATGCACACAGGGAGGCCATGTCTGCCTGGGACTGCAGCTGAGTGTTCAGTGCTTTGGGGTTCATGAGCTGGTCCTCTGGGGCAGCTGCTGTCAGGGGGTCAGGGGGAAGCTGAGCTGGGCACTGACTCAGAAGTTCACCTCACTTTTGCACAGGAAGAGGAAACAAAGGCTCACCTGGAAGAGGATTCCACCACATCACTGTCCTGAAGTGTTCTGGGCTGCAGACTGAAAGAGATAAGATATTCTAGTGAAAAGAGCTGAAAAGAATTTTTACAAAGCAACTCTGAGGCGATGGTGGGGACTAAGTGCCTCAAATCACCATCTGAAATGGGCATGTGTCCTTCACTGTAAGGAACAGAGGAGGGCAACATAGGAGACATTGTTGATGTCTGTACTTGCTTTATCACTCCTAGTGTCTTAGCTGGTTCCTCTTTTTTTTTTTTTTGAGATAGGGTCTCGCTTTGTAGTTCAGGCTGGCTCTGAGCTCACTATGTAGCCCAGGCAAGCTTCAAACTCAGCAATCCTCCTGTCTCTGCCTTCCAAGTGCTGGGATTACAGATGTGAGCCACCACGCCTGGCCGGTTCCTCTTTCTTGTGGGAAGAAACTTAGGCTCTGGCCTCCTGCACATTCCATCACTTCTTTGGGCCAAGGAGAGGCTGGTGTGTTGGTTATGTGCTGAGCAGCAAGAATTCTGGAGAACTTGGTTATCTCGACAAGAAAAACAAATCTAACTTTCAAGGTTCCATTTGCAGTGCTAATTATGATTTTCCCCTTGCTTATTTCTGCCCTGAACCTTGAGGGCCTCCAGGTGCCTCATCATCCGGCTGGCTGTCCCACATGGAGCCGGCATATAAATTCCATCACATCTAGTTGAAGCACAAGTGGAGGGAAGCTGGAGGCTTGAGCCTGAGAAAGTATCACTGAACATTGTGGTGTCAAATACAAAACAAAGCCAACCTGTACACCTGCTAGAAGGGCCTTTCTGCTGTCAGACAGCCATGCGTGAGATCTCCTTTCACAACCTCTGCAGCTCTGTGAGTTTTTGGGAGGGCTGATACACAGAGGAGTGGTGCTCACAGCCCTCCCTGTTTCTTCTTTTCTGAAGCCTTTGCAACTGAGCTGTCTGTGGCTTTGTCCCTGGGTGCCAAGGCAGCTTTCTCAGGTGATGGTGGCCTATGTTGGAGGGACTTTGACAGGTGATTGGAGTTAGTGTTGTAAGCCCTGGTGGCCAAATTTGAGGGATATCAAAGATTGCAAAGTGGCTGTTAGACTAATGATGATGAACCTTGGCAAACAGACAAAAGCACGCCCTTTGTATCACTCCAAGTTCAGAAGAGAGTCGCCATTGCTGAGCTAGTCATTGTGAAGTTTAGTCCTGTCTCCTTTGCAGTTAGCATCCTCAGTCATTGTTTTTTGAAAGCACTTTTGCATCTGCATAAAATGTACTGTTGTTTTGAAGTGCATTCCTTTATTAATATCAATACTGGGCCTTAGAGAGTACCTGGATATACCTGGATATACCAAGCATATTGTGTTTCTAGTAAAGACCATTGTCATCCAAAACTTGAAGTTCAACATTTTTAAATCTACCTTACAGAAATGTTAAAAAAAATCAATCCTTTACAGGATAGTAAGTAAACAAAAATGAGCAGTTTAGGCAAGAAAGCTGTTCGTGGGTCTCATAACTGCAAAACAAGGGAGGGGTCCATACAAGATAGACTTTCTTTTGATGTCAAAACGGAGGTAATGTGAGTGAAGGAAAAATGGTAGAAACACTAAACAATTTACAAAAATAGAAGCCAGCTTGACTGAAAATGTTAGCTCTTGAAGTAAATTTTCTCAACCAGCAGTTAAAGCAATTTCAATAAAAAATGAACTACTTGTCTGAAAGAACAGTACCTATATTATACAGACTGAATTTCATGGCTCATGACAACCACTTCCAAAATTTAATTCATACTGTGCTTTTATAAATTAATGGAATTTCATTTGTGTTTCATAGTGCAAGAAACAAATCCTATGCCTAAGTGTAGGATGTTGTATTATATACCAATTTTAAAAAGTTCAAACAGTTTAACTTATTTGATAGGCATATAGGCATTTCAAAAGCATAAAATCTAATTATGTGGTGCATAAAGTACACAAGAGTGAACTTTAACCTTACATAACACTTAAGGTGAGTGCAGACTAATTCTGTGGGACCTTTTTGAAACTGAGTCTAAAACACAATACGTTTGCAGGTAGGCACTAAGTTATCCTAAAAATTTTCCCAATAGTTGTTATGATATTTCTTGCACCAGATATTCTACTTAGGTAAAAAATACATGTGACTTGCCAGGAAAAAAATTCCTATCGATATTCCAACAGAAATTTATTCCATAAGTCTAAGAATTTAAATCTTCCATTAAGCAATAGCTCCAATAGACAGTAGCCATTTCTAGATCTAGTTTTTTGTTGTTGTTGTTGTTGTTGAGGATTTTTCTTAAAAAAAAAAATCCTTAAATTGTCTTGGTTCTTTCAATTCTTGTTCCATCTTGGGTATTTGAACCTTTAGCTTTTCCCTGGTGTCACATCCTGGTTCTGTCACACTGTCCACAGATTGCTTAGAGGACTCACTCTATGTTGCTGCTCTGAATTTCGACGTGACGATCAAAACACTAATGCTGGGTGGATCAAGGGCCAAGTCATCACAATAACTGTGCATCATCTGTTCCAATTTTATTTTCATCTTGAGGATCTTTGTATCTGTTGTGTAGTAGTTCTAACTTCTTCCTGTCCAGGGATCCTTTTGTACTCTCTTGTCTGTATAGTTCAGGATTTTGGACAAAACTACCTGTGGTAGCATCAAATTTCCAGTCATTTTGAGAAATTTATTGCAGCTTTTTCACCAGACTGTATGAAGGTTATAAACTGTTGAACTTTACCCTTCTGGGATGATTTCAACTTGTTCATGCTGGGATCCTGCAGGCCTCTTCCCTCCACCCCGGCTCCACAGTGAGTGGGTGACAGCGGTGGCAGGCCACTCTCCTCATGGGCTCCATGGATTCTTTTTTCTTTTTCTGACACCAAGGATTCAACTCAGGACCTTGTGCTCCTGAGGCAAAAACGATGCCACTGTGCTTCCCCTGGTCCTACTCCATGTGTTTTAAACTAGAGAGAAAAGAAAGTATTAGCTTGGTAAATTCTTATATAAAGTTAGGACATTTAGGTTTTTAAAAATTAATTTTGAGGGCTGGAGATTTAGCTCAGTGGTTCCAGTGCCTGCCTACCAAGTGCAAGGTCCCTGGTTCGATCCCCAGTAACCACATACAATATGGCCATGGTGACTCAGGCCCACCAGCGATCAGCACCACACACCACACTGCTGGGTGTGGTCGCTCACACCTGTCATCCCAGCACTTGGGAGGCAGAGACAGGAAGATTGCTATGTTCGAGGCTTGCCTGGGCTACATAGTGAGCTCAGGGCCAGCCTGAACTACAAAGCGAGACCCTGACTCAAAAAAAAAAATAATTTCAACAGTTTTGATTTTTCATAACTGATGTTGAGGATTAGATTATATCTTCTCATTTCTCTTTAACGTTTGGATAAACATTTGGCCTCAGTTAGTATAATCAAGACCTGATAATTTTAAACAGTTGAGGGAAGTAAGTCATGAATGTCTCATATAATAGAATTAATCAATTTTTAATGATTTTTTTCTCAATCCTTGAAAGAAGTCCTCAGCTACCAAGAATATCAAGAGCCTGCTGGTGTTAACATTACAAATTCAGCCACCTCCAAAGGGTTAAATCACTTTCCTCAATTGGGAATTGAATTGCTTGTCAGTACTGGGGTCACTCTCACTGTTAAATGACAGATGCTTTCCTGAAAATCCCTGGCATCCTTCTGGTGATATAAAGATCAGTGTCTGCCACAACAGGGTGGTGTTCTTTAATAACTGTTAAATTTATTCTTCAGAGAGTTTCCGGAGATGTCCTATTGCTTCTGGAGGACTCCCTTGACACCCAACTCTGCATTTTCTTTTTGCATAATGTCTACAATTTAGAGCCACCAGGCTCCCTGTTGTACAGCTCCTGTATCCTAGGTTCAGTATAACCAAAATACTCATAAATCTCCTTTTCTTCCAGTAGCTTTTTGCAGCAGCTGGGATATGACAGTGATGTCCCTGATCTATAATTACAGGCGGCCCTTGGGTGAAAAGATAGACCAATTGAAAGACACTACGTCAGATAAAGTGATGCTGTTTGCACAACTCAGTGTCCTCCTGAGGTAGACGTGTCATACTCCCCATTTATATTCTGCATAAAACTCTTTTTATAAGTAATAAACTTCCTATGGGGAACAAACATATCCAACTAAGGATGCTAAACATATGACCATGTAATGTAAATTTAAACTCAAAAGAATGGGATAAACCTTTCCATGGTAGAAGCTGAAAGCTATAAAAAACTCCCAGTTTCTATTTAAGTATGATATTCTAAATTTGGAATTCTAATCAGTATATTCCTGGGACTGTAGTTTGATATATAAGATTAGGAATATGGCTTATTAATGAATTCCAGTTGTACATATTGTACTTTATCCATAATAATCATAATTTTTTATTTGTACTTTATTGACTTTTAGTTGAGGTAGCTAAATGGTTACTCTGATTAAATTAGCAGTATTAGAAAAATGTTGGCTGAAAGATATAGGGGTGTTTTTATTTTCTGAGACTTCCTAATTCTCTCATTCTGGATCAGGGACCCTTAGTCTCATGACTATGACACTGGAGAGTTTCTTGTTTTGTGAGGCTGACCTGGGCATTGTGTGATTTTGCCAACATCTCCAATCTCTGTCTATAAAATCCAGGAGTGTGTAGCTAGTCGTCATCATCAGAAATGTTTCTAGATACTGCCAAATATTCTGTAGGAGGCATGATCACTCTTAGTTGAGAACAGCTGGTCTAGACATATTAAAATAAGACATGAAATTTGAACTCTAGCTGCTTATAAAAGTTTTAGGACTTACGTAAAGCAGAGCCAAAAAAGCACTTGGACTCGTTCTTGGCTTTACTTTCCCTCTACTCACTAATAGCTACCTGAGCCCTTGCATTCATTGCTTACTTTACCAAAACGTGCATAAAAAGGCTATAGATGTTTCCTTTCTCTGTTCCGCACTATAGGCCTCTGCTCCCCAGAAAGGCTTGTATCTTACTTTCTTTTTTCCTGTCTATAGCTTCTAGCACAGTGCATGCTGGGTAGATGCTGTAAAAATAAATGCTGGATGTATGAATTTTATAATTATTTTTCTCTCAGATATGTATGTATAAGTATATAGATTTAAAAAAATATGTATAGTTTTTGTGTTTTGCTTTGTGCTATCATTAATTCTTATAAGCCTATAAGAATTTATTTTCTGGAAGCATTCTTCATTCATCTAATTTATATTGGATACTCACTATGTGCTGGATCCTAGTGCTAGGAATCAAGTACATGGTTATGGACAAAACAGATACAATCCTTGTCCTTTAGCATCTTATATATGATGAAGCTGCAATTTTGGTCCAGGAATGACTAACCCAGCATTGTCTGACAACACTGGTCTCAGCACAGGAGAAACAGGCCCTGTGGACTGCATGGATTCCCTTCTGCTTCACAGGTCCTAAATTATTTCTTCTTGCTATTTGCCTGCTCAAAAACCCCACTTGGAGAAATCTAGATTTGACAACGCCAGAGAGAGATTTAACGATGTTAAATCTAGATTTAACAATCAGTAGGAAGTAGTATGGAGGCAATACTCTATTTCTCTAATGGTCTCTTTCCAAAAAAAGGAACTCCAGGAATCCAGGGGATAATATTTCAGGAAAGTAGATGTTGAATGAGAAGAATTAAGTATATAGTTTTCTTTCTCGTCCAGTTACAAATGTATCCCTGACTTTGGGCCAGTCTGCTGTCTGTGAGCACAGCAACAAAAACAGGTCAATTCTCATTATCATCCGAGTGCTCGCGAACTCACTCTCCAGCTTTTCTGGGGAGTCCCACCCCTCGTCCTTCTTGTCCACACACGCAGACCAGTTCTGTGTTCGCTCCTGAGTGTTTAACTCATGTTGTGTGTGATCGCTGACAGACGCCGAGGTCTCCCTCTGAGGAAGAGGCAGTAGGCTCAAAGATGTTAACAAAATAAGACAAGACCCATTTCACGTAGAGGGTCAAGGTGAGGAAAAACATCCCATAAGTTTAGATTTTGGCATCATGGCAGCACTAGCAGCTGTGATCCTGGCACTGCCTTTCTGACCACATCTCCTGCCACGCACCTATTAGGCCACAAGTACACTGGCCTTCTTGCTGCTCCTCTGATACGTCACATGTGCTTCTCTCAGCCACTCTGCTTTTGATTTACTCAGCCTAGGACCCTCCTTTCCCTCACCTTTGAGTGATTGCCCCTCTTTCATCAGTCAGCTGTTTTCACCGTTCTTCAGCTCCCTCAGAGAGGACTTGTTACATAATCACTCCGTCCCATTCTCTGTAACCACATACCACTCTAATTTGTCACCTGTCTCCCCTGGAATAGGAGCCTTTCAAAAAGAAGAGTTTTATCATTTAATTCAGCACTGGATCCAAAGCACCTAGAATGGTGTGTGGCACTCAGTAGATATAGCTAAGGTTTTAATGGATCCTAACTTCAGTCAGGATTAGTTTGTTTCGGGATAGTTCTTAGTTTGATTTGAATTCCTCTTAGACTTCTAGGGCCCCTGCTATACAGAGTTTTGATAAGATATTTGTTTTTTTTTTTTTTTTTTGAGACAGGGTCTCGCTTTGTAGTTGAGGCTGGCTCTGAGCTCACTATGGAGCCCAGGCAAGCCTCGAACTCAGCAATCCTCCTGTCTCTGCCTCCCGAGTGCTGGGATTACAGGTGTGAGCCACCACGCCTGGCTTGATTTTTTTTTTAATGCATTGAAGAGTCTTGGAGCTTGGAGTTCGATGACTTTGTCTCTGTTCAGGTACTCAGGGTGGTGTGAGTGAGCACCTCAGTTCTGCGGGCCTTTCTCTTATCGTTTCAAGATGCTGCTGTAGCTTCCAGTCATGTATCTATCTTCAAGGCAGAAAGAAGAGACATTGGGGAAAGCAGTGCTCAGGCATAGTTGTCTCTGTTATTGGGAGGGCAAATATATTCCTGGCACTTTCCCAGTAGACCTGTACTTATATCATGTGGTTCACAGCTAAGTCACACGGCCATCCCTTGCTGCCTAGGCTGGGAGAAGGAATAGGAGTGGAGGGCTGGGAAGGAGTGTTTTCCAACGGCATCTGTCACAGTCTCACTGAAATTGTGACAGGTTCTGGGAGAATAGAAGTGCTATGATTCAAAGGAAAATAACAGTGTAAATCAACAACTATCATAATCTACCAGAGATGGTGTGAGCTCTGTTACCTTTGCTATACTATTTAACGTTTGAATCTAAACTTGCATGTGGAAATGACTCAGGTGTAGTAACTCCTCAGATGTGTCAAACTCCAGCTGATAGCATGGGTAAGCTGTAGTGCTGGAATTTGTAGATAGTTCAGTATGAGGCCATACAGTTCTGTACGAGCCACATGACTCTCTGATGAGTACCGTTTGATAAAGAATTTTAAAAATTAGGGGATCTATGGAATTGTTAGACTCTCAAAATCTTTATTTTTTTTTTTTTGAGACAGGGTCTCGCTTTCATAGTTCAGGCTGGCTCTGAGCTCACTATGTAGTCCAGGCAAGCCTCGAACTCAGCAATCCTCCTGTCTCTGCCTCCCGAGTGCTGGGATTACAGGCGTGAGCCACCGCGCCCGGCACTGTGGTATGTGGTGCTGATTGCTGGTTGATTGCTGGTGGGCGTGAGTCACCATGCCCAGCATTATATGTGGTTACTGGGGATCGAACTCAGGACCTTGCGCTTGCGAGGCAGGCGCCGGAACCACTGAGCTAACCCTCCGGCCCCAGACTCTCAAAATCTTATCAGTTACCCGAACTTCAAAAGTGAGTTAATGACCCTGTAATTCAGCTAGCCATTAACATTTACCACTTTTATTAATTTATTCAAATACTTTTTAAAGAACACATGTAATACATGGGGATGGATAGTATGTACAAGGAGATATAAGTGAATTATGCTCAAATGCAATATTCTATAGTACATCTGTGAAATATTTAGTCTAGAAGGGAAAGTGTGATTTGTACAGAAAAAGAATAGAGTTCTCTCCTACTCTTCCTGAGGGATTGGTTCCAGGACCCACAAGGACACCAAAATCACAAGATGCTCAAGTCTCTTATATAAAATTGTATAATACTTATAACCTATGTAATCCTACAGAACACCTTAGTTTTATCTACATTACCTATAATACCTAATAAAATGTGAATAGTTGTAATACTCTATTATTTAGGGGACAGTGAGAAGAAGAAGTCTTTGTATGTTCAGTACAGGTGCAAGTTTTTCCAAATATTTTTAATGCATGGTAGGTTGAATCTGGATACAGAACCCATGGATAGTGAGGCCTGACCTTACAAGTCGAAAAGTGATGAATATTATTAGAATGTTGAATACATAAGGATGAGCATTAGGTCTGCTTTGCTCTTATGTGGTCAGACCTGACTTATTACCATACATAGTTGAATCTCAATATATAGTTGTGCATTTGAGTTAAGGAAAGTAACAGGTTACTAACATTTTAATTAAATGATAGTAAAGGTTTATTTCAATTGAAGTTTGGGAAGACTTGAAAGAAGTGATATTTACCCAAAGATTTGAAAAACATCTATGATTTGAGCACAAACAACTGAAGATAGTAGGGATAGTGGAGGAAAATATCCAAGGAGATAGTAGCAGGAACAAGGCCCACAAAAAAATCATGGAGTGTCTCTGGGAACAGATGCCTTTTGTGTGGCCGCGGTGAAGGCACTTGGACACAGTAATAGATCGGGGATAGGCCATGGAGGATCCTGAACACCATGCTAGAAGTTCAAATTTGGTCTTGAGATAAGAGAGAAATAGACTGTCATAAGCAGACCTGCTCTCCAGGAAAGATGTCTTAGAGTGAAGGCAAGCTGGCCTGGGGAAGACGGTGGTCAGGGGCTGGTGAAACACTACGGACAAAAAAGACAGGGGCCCAGAGAAGGCTTAGACCTGGCTAACTACAGAAGAGGCAGCAGTCTCAAAAGATGTTGACAAAGTAAGACAAGAGCCATTTCATGTAGGGGGTCAAGGTGAGGAGAAAGATCAGAGATGACAGAAGATCTTTGAACTGAGGCCACTGATGAATAGTGAGCATACTGGTTTGTGAGGGAAACGCTGAGTTTGGTTTTCATTGTGTTAAGCTGGAAGACTGCCGGCTGTCCAAGATTAAGAAAAGCTTGGCTGATGAAGGTCAGTACGGAAGTGACAAGCAAGCGAGGGACTTGTTCCTGGAAGAGCAAAGACAGAGACCGACTCTAGGAGGCAGGTCCATGGTGTGGTCACTGATGGTTGAGCCCGAGGTGCCTACCGCTGACAAGGTAACCAAGTTAGCTTATAATAGGATTCAGACGGTAAAGGATGTTTTTGGAGCCCTGAGAGAACTATCAGTGGCTTTTGTTTGGTGTGTGTGTCCGTGTGAGGGGCAAGTTAAATGTTTTCCTTTTTCGCCCTATGTCGTTTTTACAGTGGACAGCAGGGGGCATCAGAGATCCACTTTTCAAAGGAAAGTCAGGCCAGAAATTTAGAGGAGATTCCTTGTATTTTGTTAGTGAAACTACGTCCATTTTTAAGTGAAAGTAATTTCTTTTATAAGTTCTCTTTCTTTGGGCACATCATATGAATCTGAAGCTCTACTTAGTACAACTCCATCTTGAAGATTCTGGTTTGTACTGAGAGAATATGGAATTATGGGGCAAGGTATGTAGCTCTGGGTTAGAGTACAAGGTCTCGTTTTGGTCCCCAGAATACACAAAAAGTTAGGCTCGCTACAGTCTCACTTTTAAGACACACTTGCTCTTATAGTGGTGGTGAGTACAATCCAACAATTCTTGTTGCTACTGGTTGAGTTTCTTCCGGTCAGGTTGTAAGGGTGGGAAATGAAGCCCACTTTCACAGTAATTAGATTTCATTGTTGTTTTCTTTTTATCGATATAATATGACTTTCAGCTCTTTCCAGGCTGTCGATTCACCCCTCTATTGTTGCTTGTTGAGCAAGTGGCAAGAGGCATCTTTCCCAAGGCTTAGCTGTGCCGTTTTGCACCAGGTGGTGTCGCTGCTGAGCCCCAAGCAGTGAGTCCTGTTCTAGCTCTTTGCGCCAAGGCTCTCTGGCCCTGAGCGCCAAGGAGAGGTTTGCGTCGCCCTTTTCTGCCTCGCTTTGTTGGTGGACAAGGGCTGCGCCTACCTCCTCTATCTTCATGTCTGTGTGCCCGCAGTACAGTAGGTGTTTGGTAATCTTTTTTTTTCTTTTGAATAAGCATCAGAGCCCTGTAGCCCAGTGTCTAATGGAATTATAAATAAAACTTGGAAGAAAGATTTTTTTTTCCTTTCAATTGTCTTACTTGTATTTTTCCTTTCTAGGTGACAAACAGGTTCCAGGAAGCCCTGGGAGCTGTGCACAGATGAGTCGGTGCTCGGTGTAAAGTGTTGAGTCGGGGAGAGGCCAAAGGCAGGGGCTGAATGCACATTTCTTTTTCATCCCCCCCCACCCCGTTTTGTGACTGTGCCGGGAAACAGACCCGGGGCCTCCTAGAGCGAGCCGCGCGCTCTGCCTCGGGGCTGGGCGGACAGTTCTTTCGTACTGCTGTCTCGTCCCTTTGCACGGCCCTACTTTCTGCTGCTTGATTATTCCAGTCTCCTCAAATTTACGGGCCTTCGTTCATGCTGTTTCTCCCCCTGGAAAGCCCCTTCCTTTTTTCTATTTCATGAGCTTCTCTTTCTTGCCCTCCGTTTCCGTTTTCCCATAGCATTTATCACTTGCCAACCAATGATCCCACTTGCTGTGTCTGCTGTCTGCTCTTTCATGTTAGACCATGACCTGCCTGAGAGCAGGGGTTTGTGTTTTGCACACTGATATTTCTCAAGCACTCACCGCACTCTTCGTCCCTCCCGGGTTCTCAAGAAATATTTACGTGAAGCAGTGGGTTCTCGTAGGCTCCGCTCCAGGGCGCCATTCCGTGAAGCCCTCTCCGTGTCTGACTCAGCTCCCACTCCTGGGTAAAATGTACTTTTCTTATATTAGCACGTCACCATGTTTATATTTGCAATATAGCCTTTACTCTACTGGAGGAGTTGCTTTGTATTTCAATGAAAATGAGAAGAATAATCAAAATAGTGTATGTAATAGAGTATGACATGAGAAGTTGTAAAAACTATGCAATTCCGAAATGAAGTGCCATCCAAAGATGTCAGTTTTCATGAGCTTCTTGACTCTCAAAGGTCTGGGGTTGTACGTAGTGACAGAGTACTGGCCTCACTTACGCGGGCCCTGTGTTTGATCCCCAGAATTGCAAACAACTGAACCAAAACCAAAACCCCAGCAGGAAGTACCAGGCAAAGCCTAGAAATGCGTTTACCGTGAGGGAAGAGAGGCGCTCCAGTGCAGCGCTGGCCATCGAGAGAGCGGCTTTCCGTCTCTTCCCTAGTAGCTGTGAGAAGGAAGGGCCATGTTGTCAGGGCTCTAAGGGTGGGGGTGGGGGGACATGATTTTTATCAGAGCAAACGTGAGCCATGCAGGAGTCTGAGTTAGTCCGGAGTCATCTAAAATTCTCCCAAGATAGCTGTCAGGAGAGGAGGCAGGAGACGGGGAGAAGGGAGGTGGCAGGCCAGAGTCAGAGGCATTGCTTTTGTCAGATGAAGAAAGGTCAGATAGCCTGATTTTTCGAATGTATTGCATGCTTGTGGGGGAGGGGTGGTGGAACGGGGCTCTCACGAGTGCATACAATTGTTGGGATCTTCTTTAAATATCTCCTGGGCCCCAAGCAAGAAGCTGACTCAAAAGAGGATCATTCCGAACCAACACCAACTTCTTGTCCCCAGTCACTCCTTCTTCTCCACGTCCTCGCCCCTGGGAATGTCCTTGGCCGGTCAGCAGGCTGGGAGCTGCGGGGCCAGGCTGAGGCCCCGCAGGCCCACAGGACCCCGAGGGCAGGAGGCCTCTCTTCTTCAATGCTCGCTGCCAACCTGCGCCAAAACCCTCCCGGAGAAGGTTTAACATTAAATTGGGTAAGAAGTTACACTTCTTGTGTGGTCTGAGCTTCCTGATTTCTGAATTAAGACAGTTTTTATAGCTTCAAGTAAGCAGAATACTTTTTTTTCCAGTTATTAGTATAATTACTTCTTGATGAGGTTCAACAACGCTGTTTGATATGAACTCCTCTATCCAGTTTTACACACAGGCAACTCAAGTTGGAAAGTATTGAGCCAATTTTCTGAAGTTTACACACCAGTTAGAGACAGACTTAATTGTTTTTTGTTGTTGTTGTTGTTGTTTTTTTTTTTTTTCAGACAGGGTCTCGCTTTGTAGTTCAGGCTGGCCCTGAGCTCACTATGTAGCCCAGGAAAGCCTCAAACTCAGCAATCCTCCTGTCTCTGCCTCCCGAGTGTGGGGATTATAGGCGTGAGCTACCATGCCTGGCATTGTGGTATGTGGTATTGATTGCTGGTGGGTGTAAGTCACCATGCCTAGTATTGTTGTATGTGGTTACTGGGGATTGAACCAGGGACCTTGCGCCTGCGAGGCAGGTACCAGAATCACTGAGCTAAATCTCTGGCCCTGAATTTGAATTTTAAATAGCTGTTTTCTCTTTAGGAAGATGAATTAACTTGTCTTTGCCCCTGTACCCCATTTGTAAAACTGAATAAATATACCTACCTCATGGCATTACAGTGAGGACCAAGTATAGCATACATAAAGCACCTGATAGTGCTTTGAAATTAACACAATAAATATGCCATCATAAGTGGCTCAAAGCTGAGAGGATGTTTATTTCTTTGGGTTTTCTTTTGTGTTTCTTCGTTCTCAGACTTAGTAGTTGGTAAGGCAGTCGGCAAGACTGAACTGAGGTGCTGCTGGCCAGACATGCCTGTCAGTTGGCTGCCGCCCACCATGGTCCTGGTGAGGCATGTGTATAGTGGGTCCCTGGTCTTGTTTCTAACTCTGCTTATTTATAACTGAAATTACATAATTTAATTAGAAATTAAAGAAAGTGTGAAAAATTAGAAGATTTTTACTGGCATTTCTTCATGTTGCATTTTTCTCTCTATGAAGTACATCCATTCTTATGATTCTTTCCCTTGTTTAGAGGTAAAACTTAGCTAAATTCATGTATACTAAGCCACTAACAGCTGCCCTTGTTTGTCTCAGGGTCAATGACTTTTTTTTTTTTTTGAGACAGGGTCTCCCTTTGTAGTTCAGGCTGGCCCTGAGCTCATTATGTAGCCCAGGCAAACCTCAAACTCAACAGTCCTCCTGCTTCTGCCTCCCGAGTGCTGGGATTACAGGTGTGAGCCACCATGCCCGACACTGTGGTATGAAGTACTGTTTGCCAGTGGGCATGGCCACCACACTCAGATTTATTGTATGTGGTTACTGGGGATTGAACCAGGGACCTTGCCCTTGTGAGGCAGGCGCTGGAACCACTGAGCTAAATCTCTGGCCCAGGTTCAATGACATTTTAATAGGGCTTTAGTGCTCTACCCAAAGAAAGAAGTCTCTGATATTGCAGGCTGGGCAAGGTGATTGTTGTATCTTTATCATAACTGTGTCATAAACCCTCTTTGATCCATACTCTGCATACTTTGAAGTATGATTTCTGTCATAATTATGTTGACATGTCCAGTTATGGCTCTGTTCAGAAATGTAAGCTGATTGTTTAATTGAGCTTATTTTGTTCAGTTTATCTTATTTCAAGGTATACATTACAGCTACATCTGGAAGTAGAACCCACGGAACAACCCAGCCTATAGAACATGACCTGAACTCTTACTATTTTGTGGCCAACCTCCAGGTACAGAGCTACTTACAGTGTATGCTTATCTGTTGTGTTATGAACGATGCTGTAGTAAAATGTTTTTCATTTACCTGATAAGCAGTTTCAGTAAATGCTGATGGAATGAAGACTTGATTCCTGCTTAACATGTCTGTTTTTGTTAGAGAAAAGCAAGCAAATTAGAAAATACTTAACAGTAAAAAAAAAATCCTAAGACATAGACTATTAGATAAAGAATATTAGAAAAACACGTGGACTAGAAATACCTGCTCTAAGCTTGATCCCTGTTTGTAAAGATAGTTTACTCTCTCTGCTTATCTGCCAGTCCTTGTGAATCAGAATACTCCAGCTCTGAAAAGTGTAAAGGGCACTGTGAACTTCTTAGTTAAATTAAAGAAGATGTGGGTTTTTAAAAATAAAATGGAGTATTACTCTGCCATAAAGAACGGTAAGTTTCATTCACACCTTGAGGACACACTAATAAGTGAAATAAATAGATCACAGATATGCAAATACTGTATCTTTTCTCTGGTATGAGAACCTGTAGATGTAAATGAGTTCTAGAATATATGATATATTTTGTTAAATAGGAAATATTCAAAGGGAATGTGATAGGGGAAGGTAATGAAGGGAAAGAATAAATATGATTTGAAAAAAGAAAGCACACGTATATAGGGGGTGGGGGGTTGTAGTGTGGATTGGGATATAGGTAAAAATGAGAATTAACTCATGTCATATACTGGTACAGATTCCCCAATGTTGAGTGTGATTGTGAGGTGTATGTAAAATGTACCAATAAAGAATTCAATTAAAAATATAAAAAAGCATTGTCTACACTGTTCAGTTTAGACACTGAGAATTTAAAATGAGAAAAGAAATGTAAACCTTGTACTCCCCTTAGGCTGCTTCCTGACCCTTTGAGATTGGTAAATATAAGTTTATGCTCACTCATCATCTATGTAAACGACAGTCTGGTCAGGAAGCAAGTTTTACCTGCTGTAACAAAGATTTAACAAGAACATGACCATCTGTTAACTCAGACCCACGTCAAGAATGAGTGGGAGTAGAGGCCCATATAGGAAAGAACGGAACGAGGCTCGCAGTGGGACATCTGAGCGCTAACTTGGTGTGCTTTGGCCCTATTGCAACTGGAAGTAAAATCACTTATTTTACCTTACTCTCATCTCTCTGTGTTTTTTTCTGCATTCCTGTGGTGATCTTTTAACATTTAAACTCCAGAGTTAAAGAACATGCCATAATTGGTATCACACAGTTCCACGGAATTTAGAGAATTCTTGGTCCAATCATCTTATTTTATGGATTACAGGTGAAGTGATTTTTCACCGTTTACAGTGAATTAATTCAGGAGTTGATTTAGGACTCATGTCTTCTGAACTTTTATCTGGTCTTCTTTTGCTATTCTAATATATTTTCTATTTGAAAATATATTAAGAATATTTAGCATTTATTGAATGCTTATTATATTCCAGATATTATTAATATTATTTATTATTCATAAACCTTAACATTTATTAACTCACTTTATTCTTGAGTTGAATAAATCCTGAGTTGAATCAACCCTTGAGTTGAACATACCCTGAAACAGGACTGGGTATTTAGCTTAGCGACAGAGAAGTTGCTTAGCATGCACTAAGCTCTAGTTGAATCCCCAGTATCATCAAAATCAAAACCAAAACCAAATCAGAACAAAGAAAAAAAATTTGTTGGACATAGGGTAGTCCCAGCTACTTGGGATGCTGAGGCAGAAGGATTACTTGAACCCAGGTGTTTGAGATCAATCTAAACAACTTAATGAAATCTCTGTCTCAAAAGACAAGCATCTGCCCCAACAACATCCCTACAGGTGGATACTGTTACTATCCTGGTTTACAAAAGCAGACCCCAGAGGCTAGAGAGTAAGTAAATTACACAAGATGAAATGATAGCATCACATCTGGAAACTAGAAATCTTTGCAGAGGGTGCTACAGATATATGGTGCTTGATTTTTCCAGTCTATGTCTTTCGGGTGTTTGCAATAGCTTCATTAGTTCTCTTGAACATCAAGAGTGATCATCATGGCCGTAGTACTTCTCACCAATTTCCTAGAGTAAAAGTCACCTGGGGCTGGTGTTCAGCTGGACTCTGACCCTAGATTGCTCTGAGCGTGCCAGCTAAAGTTACCCCGGTATCTGCCACTTTTCTGTAGATGTTCCCCTCCCCTCTCCTTTCAGAGAAGATACCCTTTACAGGGAGGGAAAAGTAGTGGTGAGGAGGTGTGAGCTCTGGCTCCCTCTCCTGACCTCAGCTCGGCAGGGCAGTATGAAGACTGCTGGGGGCTGGGCTCAGCGGGAGAGTGGCCTGATTATCCCGTGTAAGGTTTGAGCCTCCGTATCTCAGGGGTGGAGGAAGGAAAGTTATTGAATCTGGGAGAAAGATAAAAAACCATGACAAAGTCACAGGGAGATAGAAAGTTGAGGAGCCACTATATGGGAAAGCAGTGGTAGCCCTCAGCAGAGGAGGACTCTGCACCAAGCGTGAGGAACAGGCGGAGGAAACCTTTTTCACTTGTGCCTTTTTTTCTTCCTCTTCATTACCTTAAATAAGTCACAACTATGTTGTCACCAAGGAAAAATGATAGACAAGGCCAGCAAATAGTGGGAGTAGGGAGTAACATTCAGGATGGACTTTAATCAGGGTGGAGAGGTGGGAGAAGATGTAAACTACCTGGCTTCACACTACCCCACATCTTTTACTAGCAGGAAGGCTAAGTAATAAGATCAGGGTAGGTTTTTCTGTGAGGCATGAAACTCCAGTGGGAAGGAATCAATTGTAGATCTTAATGCTAGATTCTCTCCATGAGAAAGGAACTTTCTGAGATTATCTCCTCTCTTCCAGTGCTCTGTACTGAGAGATGTTTGGGGGGGGGAGCTGGTTCCTTAGGGGCATAAGAAATACTAGGAGAATATATCAGAGAACAGAAAGATTGCACTGTGAACAATCTCTATTAAATTAAATTAGATTAAACTGAACCAACTCTATTAAAGCAGAATAATGAAACAGAATGTGGACTTAACATGTGCACAATAAATGTCCTCAAATATATGTAAGGATAGGAGTCTATGTGAAGTAGAACAGTGGTCTTTTTATACTGGGTATAAAATTATAAGGTCAAATATAAAATTCAATAAATTGAATAGCAGAAAGAGACCATCCAAAGAACAAAATAGTGAATTTTAAAATTAGGACAAGGAGCTTTTTAGAAGGTATTAGGATAAAGCAAGAGAAACTATACATTAAATATTAAGAAAGATGGAAGAGGGCCGGAGATTTAGCTCAGTGGTTCCGGCGCCTGCCTCACAAGCACAAGGCCCTGAGTTCAATTCCAGTAACCACATACATTGTTGGGCGTGGTGACTCATGCCCACCAGCAATCAATACCACAGTGCCGGGCATGGTGCCTCACGCCTGTAATCCCAGCACTCGGGAGGCAGAGACAGGAGGATTGCTGAGTTCCAGGCTTGCCTGGGCTATACAGTGAACTCAGGGCCATCCTGAACTACAAAGCGAGACCCTGTCTCAAAAAAAAAAAAGATGCAAGATTGGTATAGAAATTTCTCTCAGTCAATACCTATATACTGAAATATGTATACCAGTTAACATTCTCCTAGGAGTCAGAGACACTAAGTTGGAATATTAGAAACTTAGTGAAAACACTTTTTATTTTTATTTTTTTGCAGAACCAGGGATTGAACTCTGGCCCTTGTGCTTCCAAGGTAAGCGCAGTACCACTTGAGCTAAATCCCCAGTCTGTGAAAACACTTTAAATGGCTTGCATCTGGAATGTCTTCCAGAAACTTATGTGGAGAAGAGTCAATCCCCTGTTGGTGGTCACTTTATTCTCAACAAAGAGTCTGAATGATTTTTTAGAAAAACTGGAACATTAAAAAAACTAGCTGTTGGAGTGTTGGCACATGACTGTCACCCTGACTGTTACAGAGGCGGAAGTCGGAACAGTTCAAAGCCATCCTTAGGAATATAATGGGGTCCCTTCTCAAACAAATCACAACGAAAACAAAATCAAAAAATGGGAAAAAAATAACCAAAAGTTTTTACTAGGGACTTGGTGGTAGAGCGCTTGCCTGATACATTCAAGGCTTGGATTTTTACCATGTGTCAATACAAAGAAGTTTTAAATGTCAAATATAAATCATGTTCACTGACCACTGTGTAAAATGAAGTTACATTTTAAATAAAAAGA
>PVIC010026659.1:8951-24488 GCA_004025085.1 Thryonomys swinderianus
TTGCTTTTTGGAGACAGGGTCTCGCTTTGTAGTTCAGGCTGGCCCTGAGCTCACTATGGTGCCCAGGCAAGCCGCCGCGAACTCAGCAATCCTCCTGTCTCTGCCTCCCGAGTGCTGGGATTACAGGCGTGAGCCACCACGCCCAGCATTATATGTGGTTACTGGGGATTGAACTCAGGTCCTTGCGCTTGCAAGGCAGACGCCGGAACCACTGAGCTAACCCTCCGGCCCGCTTTTCTGAATTTTTTTACTTCCCTCAAATTTATGTGTGTGTTGATTTATTTTCCTGCCATCCAACACCACTTTTTTGTCCATGCCATCTTTGTGTTCCTGTTATTATGATTATTTAATTGATGTCATGGATATCAAAATTAGGGGAATTTTTTAGTAGTAGAATTATACATGTGACCTCATTTTGTAATGGCTTTTCTCTTCCTGATTGCGTTTCACAATACCATGAAGTTTGTGGTACTGTCTTCTTGCGAGAAGAAGCTCCAGAGCAGCTTCTGTTTGACAAAGCTGGGTCAAAAAGAATAAACTCTGTTGTCTCATTCCAAAATTTATATTGTGATTGTCAAGTCCTTGAGAGATTAAGTTAATAAATATACTCACTTTGTATGTTGCTGGCACTAAATTTAAGTAGATGGAAGGAGGAAATAGGAAGGTTTTTAATTTTTGTTTGAAGATTTATTATATAAGATGAGAATACCTAATTTCCTTGTCATGTAACTTAAATAAATATAATAAATATTTTAATACTAATGCAAAAGAAAAATTCATCTTCTAAAGATTATTAGCATTTATTTCCATGACATTTTCCTTCTATATTTTTTAATGCAAACACCATGGAAAAATATTCTGGTATATGCTCATGAGAGTGCATTTGTTGCTTGCTGACTATTTTGTATTTCACAGTTGGCTAGTCAAGTCCTGACTAATGAATGCCTGAAAAGGTCTGTGTCAGAAAACAAATTGAACAACTTTTATATACTAGCTAAGTTACATAACCTGAGTTCATTGGAACTAATCTGGGAGGCATGTGACCTTTGTGCTCTGGAGCTCTTGCTTATATTCGGAAAGTAAAGTATGTAAATGATCTAAGATTTGAGGTCAGAAACTTTGATTGCTTCTTAACCAAAGGAACTGTCAAGTGTACTGGAGTGCTTCTGTCTGTACTACCCTGGTTCCCTGAAAGTAAGGCCTACTCAAAAAATCATCAGCCTTGAAAACTGGAGATCAAAACTGCCAGTCCTAGTCAGCTTATCCATGCCTTCACTGCCATTGATTTTACCTTGATCGGTGGCTACTCTGCAAGGCAAGTAAGGCTGGGATAAGCTGGTTGATGGGGGCTGTTTTGTTGTCCGGTTTTCCAGGCAGATTATTTTCTGTCTAGGTCTTATTTTGTATTTTGGGAGAAACACTATGATGGTTACATTATCACACCTTATAAAGGTATATTTTTGGCCTGTAATCCCAGCACTCAGGAGGCAGAGGCAGGAGGATTACTGAGTTTGAGGCTTGCTAGGCTACATAGTGCGCTCAGGGCCAGGCTAAACTATAAAGCGAGACCCTCTCTAAAAAAAAAAGGTATATTTTCAGCCAGCAGAATGATGTTTTGTATGAGTCAGGCAACCTTTGTATGAAATGGTTTCACTTAACTTATATGTGCCTCAGTTTATTAGTCAAAAAATGGGGAATAAATGCCAGAGATTTAGCTCAGTGGTTCCAGCGTCTGCCTCTCAAAGGCAAGATACCGAGTTTGATCTCTGATAATCACATACCACGATGCCAGGTGTGGTGGTTCACACCTGCTAACCCAGCACTTGGGAGGATTGCTGGGAGTTCAAGGCTTATGTGGGCTCCCTCGTGAGCTCAGGGCCAGCCTGAACTACAAAGTTGAAACCCTGTCTCAGAAAAACCCTAAAATGAATGAATGGGAATAATATCTACATTACAAATTTGTTGTAGGATTCATTAATTCAATCAAATCACAAAGAGACATGGAGGGCCGGAGGGTTAGCTCAGTGGTTCCGGCTCCTGCCTCACAAGCGCAAGGTCCTGAGTTTGATCCCCGGTTACTATATATATATATATATATATATATATATATATATATATATATATATATATATATATACAGTGCTGGGCATGGAGACTCACGCCCACCAGCAATCAATGCCACATGCCACAGTGCCGGATGTGGTAGCTCACGCCTGTAATCCCAGCACTCGGGAGGCAGAGACAGGAGGATTGCTGAGTTCGAGGTTTGCCTGGACTATATGGTGAGCTCAGGGCCAGCCTGAAGTACAAAGCAAGACCCTGTCTCAAAAGAAAAAAAAAAAGAAAAAGACATGGAATGTAGTAGGTGCTCAAAGAATCATTATAAATACTAAGAGTAGTGATATCCGCTCTTTAGGTTAAACTTTTAATATTTTTTCCATTTTATTGTAGAAATTATGAATTAATAGCATTCCCTGCTAGGTATGGTATTCACCCACCACCATTTGGCAGTTGAAGACATTACTATTCATTCATTCATTCATTTTATCTTTATGTTCCCAGTAACCACATACAATGCTGGGCGTGGTGACTCATGCTCACCAGCAACCAACACCACATACCATAGTGCCGGACGTGGTGGCTCACGCCTGTAATCCCAGCACTCGGGAAGCAGAGACAGAAGGATTGCTGAGTTCCAGGCTTGCAATGTTCTCCTCTCACTATTTTTCCTTCTCTACCTCACCTTTACCATCATTCTTTCCTTTATCTATTCATATCTGCCTTCCACCACTATTTGTTTAACTTGTTGCTGTCCAGCTGGAGCTAAAAACTGGTATATATGGACAATAATTAAGACAGTTAACTGTATAGAAGTTTGGCTGCTATGGGTCTTAGTGTGCTGTGCAAAAGTGAACGACATAGGGCCTATCCATATACAGAGGCCACTTTTTTTTTTTTTTTGAGACAGGGTCTCGTTTTGTAGTTCAGGCTGGCCCTGAGCTCACTATGTAGCCCAGGCAAGCATGGAACTCAGCAATCCTCCTTTCTCTGCTTCCCGAGTGCTGGGATTACAGGCGTGAGCCACCACGTCCGGCACTGTGGTATGTGGTGTTGATTGCTGGTGAGCATGAGTCACCACGTCCAGCATTGTATGTGGTTACTGGAATCAAACTCGGGACCTTGCGCTTGCGAAGCAGGCACTGGAACCATTGAGCTAAATCTCCAGCCCCCACAGAGGCCATTTTTAATGCATTTTTGTAGCATGTGCCAAACTTCCTAAGACCCAGTTTGATACATCAGGGAATATTATATATAATTTATATAATATATAATATATAATATATATTATATATAGTAGGAAATTATATACTATGATAAATACTATACTCAGAGTTTAAACTAGGATGTTGAGGGTAATAAAAATACCAGTTTTGAGGCTTTTCTAGGTTCTTTAAAGCTCATAGCTTAGGAATGCAATAGACATTATCAGCTATGTGACATAACCTTATAACTTTTTGCTTCATAATTTATTGAGGTTTAAAACTCAGCTATTCCAAGCCGGGCATGGTGGCTCACGCCTGTAATCCCAGCACTTGGGAGGCAGAGACAGGAGGATTGCTGAGTTCGAGGCTTGCCTGGGCTACATAGTGAGCTCAGAGCCAGCCTGAACTACAAAGCGAGACCCTGTCTCAAAAAAACAAAAACAAAAACAAAACTCAGCTATTCCAATGTAGGAATTATATGTTCATATTTAGGTGCTTTCTATAGCTTTGGGTTTACACATAGTCTAATTTCTGCGTGTGATATGAAATAAAATGCCTCTTTTTAGCACATTATAGTGTAGTATTAATATAGAGAGGAGAGATAATTCTATCTCCTTTCAGTACATGAAGCTAAGCCAGGAGGATGCTTTGTGAAATGTGATATATTCCAAGCTCTGTGACTTGCTGCATAGGGTGAGACCTTTCCACTTGGTGGTTTCAATTTGTACTCTTGAATGAATTCCCTGTTAAATACTCCAGAGGCATTATTAAGGAAGGGATAAAGTTCTAGCAGTTTCTTTTTTTTGTTTGTTTGTTTAATTTAACTTATTGGTACATTTTATATATATACCTCATAATTACACTCCACATCAAGAATTTGTACCAGCATATGAACTTAATTCTCATTTTTCCCCTTCCTCTACCCTCCTTATAGCCCACCATAATGGAAGGGCTACATTGCCCCATTCTTTTTTTTTTTTTTTTTTTTGAGACAGGGTCTCGCTTTGTAGTTCAGGCTGGCCCTGAGCTCACTATGGAACCACAGCGAGCCTCGAACTCAGCAATCCTCCTGGCTCTGCCTCCTGAGTGCTGGGATTACAGGTGTGAGCCACCACGCCCGGCTCTGTGGTATGTGGTATTGATTGCTGGTGGGCGTGAGTCTCCACACCAAGTATTGTATGTGGTTACTGGGGATTGAACTCAGGACCTTGTGCTTGCGAGGTAGGCGCCGGAACCACTGAGCTAACCCTCCGGCCCCATTGTCCCATTCTTATTAAGGCACTCAAGGAACTTGATTGAAAGCGATGTTTTCTGTGTTACTCTCCTCTTTTTTTTTTTAACTGAATTCTTTATTGGTACAATTTATATACATCTCACATTGGGGAATTTGTACCAGTATATGACACAAGTTAATTCTCATTTTTACCCATATCCCTACCCACCCACACCTCCCACCCCCTTTATACGTACTCTTTTATTTTCTTTCTGTATCATATTTATTCCTTCCCCTCATTACATTCCCACATCAAATTTCCTATGGAAATTTCACATTGTATAAACTCTTAATTCTTAAGCAGAAGTTAGTGGGCACTTGTCTCACGTCTGTCTCCTTGTGGACAGTTGCAACCAACTTTGCTTGAAGAAAAGAAAAACCATGTTTTCTAAACCCTACTTGAGATATATATTTTCCACAGAAAGTATTTTAAATCACGACATACAGTTGAAATACTATTCACTAAGGGTATGAATCTGAGGGTATATTACAGGTTTGAAATATTTTTGAAGTTGACTTGAAAACCAACTTTGAACCCTTTGGTTCTATAAGAAAATGTATGATAGAACTAGCTTCTTATGCTACATTAGGGTTATCAGGGGCCCATTGGTTATGGGAATTAAGCCACTTTGTTTAAAATAAATATAAAATGACTAGCAAACACAGTGTTACCCGAAGAGAAGTACATTTAGGGGTTTTGTATAAATTTTGGCTATCCTTCTGGTGCTGGCACATTAACTTGGTACTAGAACTTATGACAACATAGCCAGAGCATTCTGTAAATGTTTAAGGACATCTATATTTGTATATCAGTTATCTCTTGATTACAAATCATTCTGCCAGTCGCATAGTAACGTTCAAGTTCAACCTTCCTAATCTCTAACCATCCAAACTGTTATAAAACCAAATTACTCAGTAGTGAGTAAAATAGAAACTTCAACAAATGTTATTAAAATAAATTTTGAACTTCAGGAATTTATCCTGCAGAACTCAGTCTTCTGTTTCACCAAAGAGGCCCTCAAACATACTGAGTGTTATTGGCAAGTTTAACATAACTGAAATGTTATGTGCAGAAATGTAATAAATATCTTTCACTGGTTTTCAGGATACCCTATGAAAGGGTTTGATGTTACTGGTTAGATGCCACTGTTAGCATCAGCAGAGTCAAGGAATGGTAGAAGATGTTGATAGTGACTTCACGTTTCCAGGTTTATGCAAACTGATCTATATTTTGATGTATAAGATATACTACTATTTTAAAAAATGTATGTGGAAAGAAAAATAGGTATGTTTTTTACTTCAAAATCTTTAGATAAACATTTAGGTGATTCAGAACTTTCTTAAAAGAAAATTTCGATCACTTGCTTTTACATTACGGATATGAGTCACAATGTTCTTGGGTTACCTGTAAGTTTTCAGGCACAAGAATGAATAGCACAGTTGGGTTTTATATTATGACTGGCACAGTGATTATATACCATATATGATGCCTCAAGAACCAAGTTAAGACAGTCACTCATTTATTTGGAAATCCTACTGCTCTTTAGTTATTCAAGTACTTGAAAAGACTATTTTTTTTTTTTGAGACAGGGTCTCGCTTTGTAGTTCAGACTGGCCCTGAACTCACTATGTAGTCCAGGCAAGCCTTGAACTCACAGCAATCCTCCTGCCTCTGCCTCCCGAGTGCTAGAATTATAGGCATGAGCCACCACGCCTGGTTTGAAAAGACCAGTTTGAAAAATGCTTAGAAGAAATTAAGGTCTGTATGAATAAACATCAATATAGTCGTTATTTTGTGTAAAATAATAAAAATGCCCAAAAGTTAAAGCTACCTTTTAATGCCTATGATAGCATGCGCAAAACACAGTGGCCTAAATGACATTCTTTCTGCAATGTGTTTTGTATTTAGTAGAATTTCTGTCTCTACCTTGGGAATAAATCCTCTAATCAAAGCTATGTAAACTCCTTAAGGAGCAGTTTTGGACAAAAACTTTTTTTTCTTTTTTTTTTTGAGACAGGGTCTTGCTTTGTAGTTCAGGCTAGCTCTGAGCTCACTATGTAGCCCAGGCAAGCCTTGAACTCAGCAATCCTCCTGTTTCTGCCTCCTGAGTGCTGGGATTACAGGCGTGAGCCACCACGCCCGGCTGGACAAAAACTTTTAATGAAGTCATCAGTATTTAATATAGAATCTGAAACATGTTTTGGGAAAAATGATGTTTATAAAATTTAATAATTTCTATTAGTAAATCTTTTACATTCCCAGTATGTTTTCTGAGAATCGAAATCATTTTACCTCTTGTATAACCATGTTTTGCTTAAGTTTTAAAGTTTCAAGTATTTTTTATAAATTTGTTTAAAATTTGTTATTTTAAATGTTCTTCTGATTGAGTCCAAATTAGCTGTTTTTACTTTCCATGGGGAGAGGGCTTTCTTACTTTCGGTTTGAAAGCTACTTTTTAGAAATTGCATTTCTAGATATTTGTGTTTGAAGAGCTAAATTGCTCTACAAGTGATCAAATTTTAGACATAACTGTGATCTAAACTGGGGTTGTTTGCAAATTCAGGTACATCAGTCAAAAGCAATGATAGCCAAATTAAATTATTGGTTGACTTTTATGTTTTTATTTTCCTAGATAAAGTATGTTGACTAATACCTTATGCACAACTCAGGTATAATTTTTAGGTTTTGGTGATTTATGCTGTTGCATTTTTAAAGGAGTGAATCATTTTGTTTTGTCAGATTAATTTTGTAGCTACATCACAAAACTAAATGATGGTTATTTATGAAAGCTACTTGAAGTAGATACATGGGAAGTCACTGTGAGGTGAAGTATCTCCAGGGTGATAATCATAACCATTTAGCGGTTATTTGAGTATTGTAAAGACGGTAATCACAAAAGCAGATATTTAAATTCCTTTAAGACAAACACCAATCACATGTCTGGGTATACTGCTTCAATAACAAGTGTAATTTTGAACAAAATTATATATACTCTCTATTCTTGTTGCTAGTGTGAGTTGTTATTTCAAAAGTAGTCCTCTTGGTCCTGAACTCTACTCTTCCACTTTCCCTTCCCCTTACCATACCCCTTTTGCTCCCCTTTCTTTCCCCTCTTCCATATCCCCATTTCCATCAGTCATCACAGACTTGACTATTTACAATATGTTACAAACAGTGCAAACACCAGAGGACTAACTGGGAACCAGAAGGGACCTAGTCCTTACTAGAGTACACTGAGTTTATAATTTAATAACTAGAAGGTGTAGCAGAAGAGGAAATTCAGGAGTAGTGGGAGACCATAAAGGAATAAGTGTAACCTTAGTTCAGAACAGACAGGATGAGTAGGAAATGGCCAGATGAAGAAGAAAGAAGAGTGGAGTGGGGGTAGGGAGAATTCTTTAAGTAAATAGCACTTGGAAAGGCTGAGATAAAGGAAAGGGCTTGAGCTCTGATCAACATTATTATACTAGTAAAGATTCTTGCATATAGATTTCAAGAATATAGGTAAGGGTTTTTAAAGCTTGTGGTGTAGTCAGGCCTGAATATTAATCCAGCTTTGTGATTCTATCTTCCTGAATTTAGGTTAATACCTCAATAACTGTAAACCTTGATTTTCTGATGCAAAAATCAGTTCATTCCTGTACCAGTACCTAAGATTACTGTGAGTATTCAAGTGAAGTAATATGTATAAAGCTCTTAGCATAAAGCCTGGCACATAATAAGTATGTACTCAGTGAATGGTACATGTCATTTAAACAGAATAGATCAAGTTGCTGATCTCTGCAATTCTCTTAGGCCTTTGACTCTTTCTGCAGCCAGTCCTGAATATCACAAGTCCACAACTCTTTCATGAAGAGTTTTGAAAATAGACTTTTATAATTTGGCCATAAACCCTGACCTACTCAAGGCTATATATCGTCTTTATTTCTCCTGTTTTGTGGAACATTCATGTTTCACTACTAACCTTGAATACACTTGAGTCAGTATGCTGCCCTAGATCTTTCTGTGTTGGAAGTCATTCTAAACATTTTCTGGGGAAGATCTTTTCACAATTAAGTTATGATTAGGGCTATATGAGGCCTAATTTCTTGCCTGTAGGACAACTATGACATGCTGAAACATAACTAAGTTTTGTCTCTTGTCACAGTTGGGCCCTCAATGGCTCCATGAAGCTGTAATGTTTGAGGGGATGATTCATCAGCTCGACACCCTGGTTCTTTGAGAACCAGAGTAGTAATGCAAAAAGAAAAGTTTCATCTGCATAGGAACAAATTCCTCATGAACTTAACCTATTCCACCTACTGTTGGAAGAACATTTTCGATCATCTCAGTCCTAATCAACATAAACTCAACATGGGCCTGAGATCCTTATCAATATCAGATCCTTGCTATAGAATTACTGCCACCCTTCAAGTTAATCTGATATTTCCTCTGATTATAAGGTCCTCATCAGTTTAAGATTATAGCTAGCCCCTGAGTCTTTGGCAGTCCCTATGAACCCAGCAAATAGTAGTGAGCTCTGAGTGTCTTTGTTTTTGCTGTCTAGACCAGCATCCATCAAGCCCAAGACCCAGCCTTTGCTCTAAGTCTTACTTCCTGTCTTCAGGAGACCTAGGGCCCACTGGAGTGGTTCTGGTAACATCCTCTTTCCTGTTCCCTATACTGCTGGGTACATTTTAGAATATATGATATACATACCATGTTCTTTATAATTGTTATTAGCTCATGTTTGTAGTACATGATTATACTCATTATGCATAATGGGTACATGTACATGAAACAGTTTAATCCTTTTTGCTTTCCCTATCCCATTTATTCCTCCTCTTCCTCCATCTTTTGGTCTCCTACCTATTTGTAAAAGATCCATCTCCATGTTCCTGTTATCCATCTTCCTAAGAAATTATACCTGCTGAATTGCAAAACACATCAGGCATCAAGAGTTTCAGGTAAAAGACTGTGGACTAGCATCTGTCATTTTCCTGGAAATAAAATATTCATGCTATTCTTTTTGTCTGACTTCTCTGGGCCTTCCTTCTGTCTGGCTTTTCCTGCCCCCAGATTAAGGCATGATTTTTATACAGTTTCTCAATGAAGGTACATTTATATGTTTTTTTTCCTTTGAATTCTTACAGTACTTCATTGAATTTAATTACCACTTTTTTGATCAGGTATTATATGCCAGCCATTATTCTCAAGTGTCAGAGATCAGAATGGGAAGAAGACCAGGAAGGTGTCTGCTGTGAGGGAACGTGATTTCTGAAACTAGAACACAAACAAGTACAGAGTGAACAAGGTCATTTTAGACAGTGGTTTATGCTGTGAAGATAACAAGATAGGACTGTGTCATAGGGCCAAGGGAGGAGGAGAGACCTAGAACTTCATAGTTTAGCATTTAATTTTCTGTTCTTCTGTGGTTAGTTTTCACTTCTTTGTTAGATTATACATGCCGCCACAGGGATATAATCATATCTTACATTTCTATATCCCGAGAAATGCTGGCTCTTTAAAGGGTACTTGGTTAATGTTTGTTTGCTTCAATTGTTTTCTTTAAAGACACAAAGTAAACATTAATTTCTAAAATATTGAGCCCCACCTGGCTAACTGATTTATATAAATATATCTGTTGTATACAAATACTATACTGAGTTTTTTTTTTTTTTTATTTTTGAGACAGGGTCTTGCTTTTTAGTTCAGGCTGGCTCTGAGCTCACTATTCTGCCCAGGCAAGCCTCAAACTCAGCAATCCTCCTGTCTCTGCCTCCTGAGTGCTGGGATTACAGGCATGAGCCACCACGCCCGGCTCTGTGGTATGTGGTATTGATTGCTGGTGGGTGTGAGTCTCCATGCCCAGCATTGTATGTGGTTACTGGGGATCGAACTCAGGACCTTGTGCTTGTGAGGCAGGCGCCGGAACCACTGAGCTAACCTTCCGGCCCTATACTGAGTTTTGAAACATCACCTTTGTGTAAAACTAGTCTTTTTCACTCTAGTTGTTTTTATTTATATGCTAAAAATAAACAAATTCCATACCCATTTTTCACATCCAAAATGATTTAGTACAAAGCAAACAAGCATTATTTCTAACTGTAAGAGAAGCTCCTACTCTTAAAAAGTTGACTTATGGGCCGGAGGGTTAGCTCAGTGGTTCTGGTGCCTGCCTTGCAAGCGCAAGGTCTTGAGTTCAATCCCCGGTAACCACATATAATGCTGGGTGTGGAGACACGCCCACCAACAGTCAACACCGCATACCACAATGCTGGACGTGGTGGCTCATGCCTGTCATCCCAGCACTCGGGAGGTAGAGACAGGAGGATTGCTGAGTTCACGGCGGCTTGCCTGGGCACCATAGTGAGCTCAGGGCCAGCCTGAACTACAAAGCGAGACCCTGTCTCAAAAAGCCAAAAATAAATAAATAAATAAATAAACAAACAAACAAACAAACAAATAAATAAATAAATAAAGGACGCCTCAATTAAAAAAAAAAAAGTTGACTTATTCCTGAAATTGTTTTTGTCTAACTCAGGTACTAAGATACTTCCTCCAGTTCACTAGTGTGAGATTTTAAAGACCTAAGCAGCAAACATACCTTTCCTGATGATTCCTGGGTCTGAAATCATGGTCATTAAACAGAAGAAACTTTGGATTCTCATGTCATAGTTGAAATTTATGACAGACATTTTATGTAAGATTGGGCATATTGGAGGAGAACAATGGCACAGCTTCTCCAAGACAAAAGTGCCCAGAATCTGGAAATCAACAGCCCAGAATCCAGACCAAAAATAAACAAACAAACAAATAAATAAAAGGGTATACAGGGCATCCAGGAACCATGAGGGACCTGACAACTGGCAGAGAGAAGAAAATACGGTCCATTGCTACAGAATAAATACATTACTGCTGCAGGCTGGAGAACATGAGATTTGCTGAGTCAGCTGTGACCCCGCCAGGGTGGGGGTGGGGCAGCCGAAACACCTTGGCTGTTCAGTGAGAAACAGGGACCAGCCCTGGATCTCAAGGGTCTGGTGCAAACAGAGGCAGTGGTGAGACCATGAGACAGTACTCCCTGAGGGCGCACTCCGGGATAGAAGTTGGTGAGTGAGGTGGAACAGCCAGTGCGGATCTGCAGCTGCAGGGTGGGGTTGCCGCTTCATTTACATGGGTTTGGCTTTGGTTCCAGGGTTGCCTTACTGCCCTGACAGAAGGGAAGGGCCCTCTAGTCACAGTGGACTAACATGTGTTGGTCAGCAGATTGAGGGAATTTATGATGTGAAGTAGGGACCCAGACCTGCCAAACTCTGCTCCCAAGGCTGCTAAGGCCAGCTCTGACTGGTGAACTGGGGGCATTCCCTTGGCTCTGCCTCTGGAGATGTGGGCAGGTAAGGGGATATATCCCCCCTGCACTGCAACCATGGCTACAAACAAATGACCCTGGCTAGTGACCAGACTCCCCCCCAGCATAATTAGAGGTGCAGAACGGAGGAGTGTATGTAAGATCTAGGAGGGGCCAACTGTAGACAGAATTTAGAAGAGCCTTGGGCTGGCTCTGGCACATGGTGCCAGAGAAGCTGAAAGAGCTGTGTTCAGACAGCCACGGTGGGCAGATGTAGACTGGGGACATCTGGAAGGCTCCTGGCCTGAGAAGGGCCCCAGCTCTTGCCCCCACAAGCCAGAAACAGCCCCGTATCCAGCATTGATCTTAACTGCAGACCCGGAGGGGTGGCACAGTGCATTTATAGGCTTTGTTTAGGATGCTAACATAGAACTGTGGAGACTAGAGGAATTTTAGTATTATCTTTCTTTTTCCTTATTTGCTTGTTTAGTTTTTCTTTTTTGGTCTGGTTGGACTTTGTGAATTTTTTCTTGTTTGGTTGTTTAGGTTTTATACATTTATATTTGTCCTGTACTACTCATCATTCTTTCCTCTAGTATGTCTCTCTATTCTGATGTAGGTGAACAGTGTCTCTTGCCTTTCTAATTTGCTTCAGTATTCCTTTGCTTCCTCCTTCTTGCTTTTGCTCCAGCCTTCTCCAGTTTGTCAAACCTTGGGGAGTCATCCTTTGCCCTCCAGCCTTGCTTCTACTATTCTCTTCATTTACCTCTCTGTTTTGCCCCCATCCCTCTTAAATTTCTCTTCAGCAGGATAAGCATTACTCTACTGGAGGGAAACAATTAGTACAAGTTCCTGGTTTATGTTGTATTTTGCTATGGAACTGTAGGGCTTGCTCATATGGTTAAAGGTACCCAACTAATAGGGACCACAGCTTGTCACTTGCTAGGCTGTGTTAGATGCTATTGATACTGCTAATTGTACTAGCTATCTAGGATATCATAGCTGTTGTAATCAGTTGTTCTCCCTTGTATGACAACCCTGTAATTGTCTGGGGTTGCACTTATCACCTTAGTCTGGTACCAAAGGACTAGGTGCTAAGCTACATAGATAGCAACCTCTTATCCTCAATAGATTGGGAAGGTAGGATCTTGGGATAGACATGAAGAACAGGAACCTCCTACCCATAGAAGATATCTCTGAGGAATATACATGTCCTAGAGGGGCCTCAATATTCATGATAAAACTATCTACCACAAGAAATCTACAGCAACACAGAAAATGAAATAAACAAGTAGAAAATGACAAGACATAGAAGCAAAATCCAACCCCAAATGTCCAGCCGAGGACAAGTCTAGGGGACAGTGAGATTGAGCACATTGGAAGCCACTTACTTCTACTATCTAAAATGACAGCAGAATTAAGTAAATGGATATGAAGCTGTAGAAAAAAGGTTAAAAAAGAAATGACAATCAAAATGAAGAACATGCTCAATGAATCTAGAATAGATGCAGATTACAAAAAATAGAAGAGCCTAGGAAAATGATGGCAACCATTTATACCCAAAGAGATTCAAACAGCTATGTAGTGTAGATGACCTTGGGTCCCCCCATGCTGGGGCATCACCTGTAGCTGGCTCACCTGGGCAGCTTTGCTCTGAAATCCAGAGCTGTTCCTTTACTCCTCCGGACCTGGGGCAAATGAAGATGAATAATAGACATGGAGTCCGCTTATCATGCAGGCAACTTCGGCGCTTGTGCCTCTTGCAGGCAGGGGACCCCTGAGCCTTAGGGTCATCTCACTTTTATTCACCCAAACATGGGCACAAGCAATCAAAGTAACACGGGATTCATGTGGTTTCCAGTATCCATTAGTACATTCTCTGGTAAACAACTTACCTTCCCTTGTCTTAACTTTTCCTTAATATGGACTCACCCTAAGTGCAGCCTTTTTCCTTGGTGCTCAGAGAGGACGTCAATTAGGTCTTAATTCTTCTCTGGTCCTCAACAATCCATGCGATTAAAAACTCCATTGAAAATACATGCAGTGGTTTAGACCAAGGTTAGGACAGAATTTTAGATCTGGAAGACACAATTGCAGTTACCAACTATGAAAAGAAATATATCATAAAATCAGCAAAGAGCCATGAAAAATCAATGTAACAATTGCATGATGATTCACTGAAAATCAATATAAGATTTATTGGAGTCAGGGAAAGAGCAGGCAGTGCAAATGCCATAAAATCCTTGCCCAAAGATGTAATGGCAGAAAACTTCCCAAACATGAAAAAAATAATTTTACTTAGAAATAAATCAGGCGTACAGAGTTTAAAATACTCATGACCAAAATGAATATACACTAAGGCATATAATGATCCGGATCCTAGATATCCAGCACAAGAACAGAATATTAAAAGCTGTTATAAAAAAGACAAATCAGTTATAAAGGGAAGCCCCTCAGAATCACAGCAGATGTCTTGGCCCAAACCCTTAAGTCAAGGAGAGGTTAGGATGACATATTTCAAGCCCTAAAACAAAACATCTTCCTGACAATTTCCAAAAAAATCCAGACTGGACAGATAATAATACAGAGAATCAACAGCTAGGATCTTATCCTATTACACAACTTTTGCTCTGCAAAAGAAATCATCAACAGAGTGCAGACATAACCCAGAGTGGGGAAAAATTTAGCTGGTAGTCCCTCAGACAAAGCTCTAATATCTAGAAATAGAATTGAAAAATATTAGACTCCCCCAGATACAAAGACCCAATCCAAAATAGGCATCTGAAGTGAATACATACTTCTCAGCTGAAGCATAAATGGCAAATAAATATATGGAAAACTGTTCAATATCACTTGTCATCTGACAGATGCAAATTTAAACACTGCTGAGATTCCATCTCCAGAAAGATTGTCTCTTATCAAGAACAAATGCTGTGAGGGGGTATAGAGAAAAAGGAAGCCTTCTCCACTGTTGAGAGTATACACTAGTGCAACTGTTCTGGAAATCAGAGTGGAGATTCCTCAAAAAATTAGGATTAGGCTGATGTGGTGGCTCACACCTGTAATCCCAGCACTTGGGAAGCAGAGGCAGGAGGATTGCTGAATTCGAGGCTTGCCTGGGCTACATGGTGAGCTTGGGGCCAGCCTGAACTACAAAGTGAGACCCTGTTTTAAGAAAGAAAAAATAAAAATTAAGATTAGTGGTCTCATTTGAACCAGCTATTCCCCTTCTGGGTGTCTTTCAAAAAGCACTAAAAGTATCATATCACAGCAGTGTATATGTACCCATGTTTACATGAACACAATTTGTAATAGCTAAATCTTGGAAGCAACTCAAATGCCTGTCAACTAATGAATGAATAAAAAAGATGTGAGTTTTTTTTGTTTTTGTTTTTGTTTTTATTTTTGGAGACAGGGTCTCGCTTTGTAGTTCAGGCTGGCACTGAGCTCACTATGGTGCCGAGGCAAGCCGCCGCAAACTCAGCAATCCTGTCTCTGCCTCCTGAGTGCTGGGATTACAGGCGTGAGCCACCACACCCGGCATTGTGGTATGCAGTGTTGATTGTTGGTGGGCGTGAGTCTCCACGCCCAGCATTATATGTGGTTACCGGGGATCAAACTCAGGACCTTGTGCTTGCGAAGCAGGCACCAGAACCACTGAGCTAACCCT
>PVIC010026660.1:0-24365 GCA_004025085.1 Thryonomys swinderianus
CATATTTATTCCTTCCCCTCATCATATTCCCACACCAAGTTTCCTATAGAAATATTCCACTCTATAAAAGCTGTCCTACTTTCTAGAACTCATTTGCATCTACAGGTGTTCATGCCAAAGAGAAGATCCGGGAATTGTCTATCTGTGATCTATTGATTTCACTTATTAGTATATCCTCCAGATGTCTCCATTTGCACCTTTTATTTTATTTATTTATTTTTGAGACAGGTTCTCACTAAATTGTTCACACCTGTCCTTGAACTGGAGCTCTTCCTGCTTGAGTCTCCCAAGTAGTTGGGATGCTTGCAGTCTTCTTGCCTCCAGCCTCCTGATTAGCTGGGCTTACAGGTCATAGGGATTAAACTACTGATGTTCATAGTTGAATATGCTGTTAGGAGTGAGGCCCCATTGGAGATGAGTCACTGAGAACATGCCTTTAGAGCATGCGTCTCTCCCTCCTCCTCTCCCTCCCCTTTTCCCTCTATTTTTGTTTGTTTTGAGAGTCTTACAGTGTAGGTCAGGCAGGCCTAGAACTCATAGCAATCCTCCCACTTCAGCCTCCAGAGCGCTGGGATTACAAGGGTGTGCCACCTCACCTGGTGAGGGTGTGCATCTTTTACTAGTGCTTCCCCCCATCTGGACTACCAAGAAGCGAGCACTTTTTTCCACTATGCCTCTGTAGTATGATGTTTCTGTTTGGGAGCCGTTTGGCCATAGATTGAATCCCCTGAAACCATGAGCCAGACAGACCTCTTCTCCTTTAAGTCGTGAGTGCTGAGCATTTGCCCCATCCTTGGGAGAGTTAACCAATACAGTGAAGCGAGGTCATTATTGTGACTACACCTGACCATGTGCTTGAGCCTGTGGTGTGGCTACTGCTGGCTGCTTTTTTTGCCATATGTGTGACAAGAACTGGGAACAAAAAGTAGAGCAGAAAGCACTGCTGGGTTTCAGTCTTGTTTTGGTCTTATTTTTTTCTATCCCAAACTCCCCCTTTGAAGTAGTAATATTTACCCTGTGCCACTGTATCTTGGGCTTAAGTAACTTCCTTTTTTAATTTTATGGAGGTTCACACTGAAAGAACTTTCCTTGAATTTCGGAGACTTTGATCTGGGCTTTGGAGGGAGGCTGGAGCTGTCAAGACTCTGGAAAAGCAATGAGTGCATTTTTGTTTGTACAGAGGATAGTTAAATGATGGGTGCAGTTATGGACTTGAAGTCTTTAGAGAATGAGTGTGGTTTAAGGAGATATAATTAGGTGCCAGATTGACAGAGGGTGAAACTGTGCCAGTTGGCCTTAATGGTCAGCTCGACTGGACTGAGACTCCTGGAGGTGACTGGATTCTGAGTATGTTAGAACTGAACACTTTTAGGAGTAGGGCCCACGCGAGGAGGTGAGCTCCTGGGGTGTCTTTGGAGGACATATTGCTCAGGGTGCTCTTCTCCTGAGCTCTGCTTACTTGTTGTAATGATTGTGTGGATTGACTATGATGGGTCAAATATGGTTTTTTCCCCATAGAGTAGCTGAGGTTCCTTCCACAGTTTACATCAGTGTTCATCCCAAGCAGTATTCCAGAATATTCACAGCGAGTTCAGGAGGGAGCTACAAATGATGTTTTTAGGGTAATATTAAGTCTCTAACTCGGGGATGCTCTGTCACTGAACTACGTCTCAGTCCTTCCTTCATATCTTTGTCTATTTACCTACTTATCCACCTACCTGTCTGTCTGTCTATCTCTATCTATCTATCTATCTATCTATCTATCTATCTATCTATCTATCTATCTATCTATCTATCTCTACCTGCCTACCTACCTACCTAACTACCTACCTATCTTCTTTTGAGAAAGAGTCTTGTTGAGTTGCCAAGGCTGGTTTTGAGCGTCTGATCCTTCTGCCTCAGCCTTCTGAGTAGCTGGGATCAGACATATGCCAGTTCCTACCCAGTGGGGTATATCATATATTTGGATTTCAATCCTATCATATTATTCATTTTAGTACTTTTATTTTCTCACTTTTGCCACTGAGAACTACTTCGGGTTGGTTTTGTGTCTTTTGGCATGACCCAGTCATTCTGATAATTTACTTGCCTTCTATAACCTCATTTTTTTGGAGACAGAGTCTTGCTTTGTAGTTCAGGCTGGCCCTGAGCTCACTATGTAGCCCAGGCAAGCCTCGAACTCAGCAGCAATCCTTCTGCCTCTGCCTCCCGAGGGCTGGAATTAGAGGCGTGAGCCACCATGCCCAGCACTGTGGAATGTGGTACTGATTGCTGATGGGTATGAGTCACCACGCCCAGTATTGTTGTATGTGGTCACCGGAGATCAAACCAGGGACCTTGCACTTGCTAGGCAGGGGCCAGAACCACTGAGCTAAATCCCTGACCCTCTAAGCTCATTTTATATATTTAAAGATACAGAATTTCTAATATTGTCAAAATTTTATATTGATATATATTTGTTCAATATTAAAAATCTTAGTAGTTTTGATTTTTGTTTTGGTGGTTTTGGGAAGAAAACCCAGAGTGCTCTACCTCAGCAACATCTATAGCTATTTGCTAGGCAGGTGCTGGAACCACTGACCTATATCTTCTGCCCTACAGCTATTTATATTTGAGATAGGATCTCACTTAGTTGCCCACGCAGCCTCACACTTGTGATTCCCCTGCCTCAGCTGGAATTGCAAGTGTAAGCTACCTCACTGAAATCTTAAGTTTTAGTAAGAGTTATATAGTTCTTAACCTTTCCAATTTTTAAAACATTTATTTTATCTTTATTAATACCTTATATATACACATCATTATCACACTCAATATTGGGAATTTATACCAGTATATGATACGATTTAATTCTCATTTTTTCTCATTCCCCTACTTATACCACAGCCCCAACCCCCTAAATATATAAGCTCTGTTTCTCTTTTTTTATTACCATCACATTTGTTTTTATCCCTCATTAATTACTCCTCCACCACATTTACCTTTTCTCTTCTTTACTGCTAAGCTGTGTAATTATTAAAAAAAAATTTTTTTTGAGGCAAGGCCTTGTTTTGTAGTTCAAACTGGCTTAGAACTCAGTAGCTTAGGCTGGATTTGAACTCATGACAATCCTCCTGCTTCATCCTCCCAAGTGCTAGGATTACAGGCCTGCATCATCACATCTGGCAATTGTTTTTAACTTTTACACACTATAAAATCAAAGTGGTTTTTTTTTTTTGTTTTTGAGACAGGGTCTTGCTTTGTAGTTCAGGCTCTTCCTGAGCTCACTATGTAGCCCAGGTAAGCCTCAACCTCAGCAATCCTCCTGCCTCTGCCTTCCGAGTGCTGAAATCACAGGCATGAGCCACAACGCCCGGTACTGTGGTCTGGTGGGCGTGAGTCATCAGGCCAAGTATTGTTTTATGTGGTCACCAGGGATGGAACCAGGGACTTTGCACTTGCTAGGCAGGCACTGGAACTACTGGGCTAAATCTCCAGCCCTATAAAACCAAAGTTAAGGAACTCTCAACACAAACTTTGCTGTCCTAGAGACTCAGTATTTTCTTTTTTCTTCATATCTTGTTCACTAAATTCCTATAAGGTGCCTCTTTTTAAACATTTTTTTATTAGTACATGTCTGTAGTACATAGTAATTGCATGCGTCATGGAAAGTTGGTGCATAATACATCTTAATTCTTTTTACTTCCCATACTCCTCTCTTGCCTCTCTTCCCCTCTTCAGGTGCTTTCTTTTATAAAGCATATTTATACAAAAATGATACTTGGCTAAGTGACCTAATATAATTGATAAAAGGTCAGACGAGGCAGAGAGTTCTTTCTCTGGCATTAACAGGAACAGTGTATAAAGTAACCCAGATCAGCACAGTATTGTGTCCTGAGTAGGTACTTCGTAAAGCCTCTGGTTTTTCTTCTTTTCCTGGATTTGGGTAACTTCATGCGGAGAGCCTTGGTAGGTTAAAAGAAGAGAACCTCCAGTGGTCTTTGAATTAAGAAAAAGAATGAGCTGTGTTTATTTCTTATAGTTTTGTTTCTGCTTCTGCTGCAAAGGACGTCACATTCTGCCAGCAGGATTGATTGATAAGTCTTAGATCGCATTTGGATTTATAAAGAGGCAACTTGGAGTTATTTGGTGCTATTTCTTCAACACCAGTGAGAAACTAACTTGGTTTACTGTTTTTTCCAGATGATGGCCATAAGAAAGCTCGAAATGCTTATCTCAATAATTCCAATTATGAAGAAGGAGATGAATATTTTGATAAAAATTTGGCACTCTTTGAGGTAACATTTGGGAGAAAACTACAGACAGAGATTGTAGGAACAGAGATTTCAAGGCAGCTATTTTCTATTGGATTTTTAGAATAGTACAAGCTGGCTAATAACTAGTGTTAAAATATACTGACTGTAACTTGTTAATTTTGTCTGTATGAGCTAAGTATATTGAATCTCCATTAAGTGTTATGAAGTAAGGTAGAGTGTTGGTTGCTCAGGCATATGGAGAATCTTGTGATCTGATTTAGATATAGAAAAATTAGAACATAAAACAATCCTATATTTGGGAGGACCATCATTTCACTTAGAAATATCTAAATAAAAACCATTCTAGGAAGCAGGCTGTCAGAGTAACAAACAAGATTTATATGTCCTTTTTTATTGCTATATGTTTACAACACATGAAATTTCCATTCTTTAGGGGGATTGGCACATATTTGTATTTACTATGCCCTTTTACCCCTCCTCCTATTCTAAAATGTCTTTCATAACAAGTAATTATATTTGTAGATAAAATGTGATACTTTCTTTTATGTAGATATTGTGAGATGATTAAATCAAACTACTTAATATATCCATCACCCCTTGTCTTTTTAGCAATACAAACATTGAAATTTTAGTTTTGTAGCAGTTTTGAAAAACACACATTATATTAAACGTAGTCACTGTTGTGCAATAGATCTGAAAATCTTATTCTTATTGTCTAACTGAAACTTTACTCTTTGGTTAACCTCCCTACTCTTCCTGTCCTCCTCTCTTTCCCCCAGCCTCTGGTAACCACCGTTGTTCTCTACTTTTTTTTTTTTTTTTAAGACAGGGTCTCACTTTGTAGTTCAGGCTGGCCCTCAGCTCACTATGTAGCCCAGGCAAGCCTGGAACTCAGCAATCCTCCTGTCTCTGCCTCCCGAGTGCTGGGATTACAGGCGTGAGCCACCATGCCTGGCACTGTGGTATGTGGTATGTGGTATTGATTGCTGGTGGGCGTGAGTCACCACGCCCAGCATTGTATGTGGTTACTGGGGATCGAACTCAGGGCCTTGCGCTTGTGAGGCAGACACTGGAACCACTGAGCTAAATCTCCAGCCCAGTACTCTACTTTTGAATGAACTTTTTTTTTTGAGACAGGATCTTGTTGTGGGGTTCAGACTGGCCTTGAACTCATTGTGTAGCCCAGCCTGGCTTCAAACTCATAGCAATCTTTTTGCCTCAGCCTCCTGAGTGCTAGTATTACAAGTATGCACCACCATGCCCAGCTGATTTAACATTTTCAAATTCTGCATATAAGCATTATGTGGTATTCATCTGTCTGTACTTATTTTACTTAGCATATTTTTTAGAGGTAAAAAGGCTGTGTATTTTCCTTTTTTTTTTCACTTAGTATATTAAGAGGACCTGTATGTTATCTAAGACATTTAGACTCTGAATGGTCTGTGACCAGACTGTTGAAAGGAGACTAGTTTATTCCAGTACTACTTTTAGATAATGCCAGTGTCTTTTCTTTCAATGTGCTTTGTTAAAAAAAATTCTTTTTCTCTCAGCCTCCTTCAGACTAAGTCTAAGGTGAATATTTATTTCAATCACATATGTTTGTCCTCTATCTGTCCATGCTTGGTGCTGTAATTACTACACAATTATTACACAGCTGAGACCATAACTCAGTGGAAAAGTTTGATCCCCAGCACCAAAAATAAACCAAAAACTAATAATTGCCATAAATGTTAGTATCCAAAATAGAGATGTGATACTATAATTGAGGATCATGTTACCAGTGTGAATTTTAGAATGACTTTGTTTTTATTGGCTATTAAAGTTACATGGCTACTGCAAAGGATAATGAAAATTTTCATTAAGAGTGTTATAAGGCCAGGCGTGGTGGCTCATGCCTATAATCCCAGCACTCGGGAGGCAGAGGCAGGAAGATTACTGAGTTCGAGGTTTGCCTGGGCTACATAGTGAGCTCAGGGCCAGCCTGAACTTCAAAGTAAGACCCTGTCTAAAGAAAAAGAAAAAGAAAAAGAAAGAAAGAAAGTTATAAGCAGGAGCTTGGGGATATAGTTCAATGATAGAAAATTTGCTTAGGAAGTGTGAAATTTTGGGTTGGATCCCCAACACAGGAAAGAAGGAAGAGAAAACAGGGACGGATGAATTAGTATAAGCAGAAAACAGTATGAAGTTTCCTCAACAAATTTAAAGTAGAACTACTACATGGTCTAACATTTCCACCACTCAATCTATATCTGAAGAAGATGAAGTCACAATGTCAAAATGATGCCTGCATTTCTGTGTTTGATGCAGCACTGTTCTCAGTAGCCAAGGTATGGCAGCCTATGTGTCCAGTGGTGAATAAACAGACAAGGAAGCATGGTACATGAACACAGTGGGATAGCGTTCAATCTTAAAAGAGGGTAATCCTGTCACTGGTGACAGCTGACAGCATGGATGAATTGGAGAAATTATGTGATGTGAAATAAGATAAATCCCACTGATCTCACTTACATGTGGGATCTGAAAGTTGAATTCTTAGGAACAGAGAGTAGAATGCTAGTTATCAGGAGATATTAATGAGACTGATGGGGCAATAGTAGTTGCAGGGCACATTTCCATCAGATAAAAGAATAAATGTTAAGGCTTTGTCTAGATGTCCCCCAAAGCCACATGCCGTCATAGGTGGGGCTCTTTTGGATGTGACTGGATCTAGAGTGTGTAACTGATTCATAGAGGGGTGCTAGGATAAGGGTGGGTGATTACTAAATCGGTCCTCTAAGTGGTTTGGCACTGCCTGAATCCCATTAACCTGAATGCAATATGAGAGACAGAAAGAGGCTTGTCTTGTTCCTTGTTGCTTTGTTACCTTCCTCCTGCTATGACCTATTTCTCCTCTGCGATACCTGTCTGCTGGGTCACCCTGTCTTGGAGCCAGTGATTATGGACTGAAACCTCTACAAACTGTGAGCTAAATAAACCTTTCTTTCATTAACTTTGGGTCTCAGCAATGAGAGAAAAGTAATTAAGACAAAGGTTTTCAGATCTGTTATACATGATGACTATAGTTAATATATACTTGAAAATTGCTAAAAGAACAGATTCTCAATGGTCTCACTTGCAAAAATAAATATTCATGGTGCTGGAGATATTAACTGACATGATTTAATGATTACATAATGTGTGCATCTGTCAAAACATCATGTTGTGCACCATAAATGGATGCATTTTATTTACTTGGTGGAACTGGTGATTGAACTGAGCGCCTTCACACTGAGTTACATCCCCAACCTTTTTTTTTTTTTTTGAGACAGGGTCTTGCTTTTTAGTTCAGGCTGGCCCTGAGCTCACTATATAGCCCAGGTAAGCCTCGAACTCAGCAATCCTCCTGTCTCTGCCTCCTGAGTGCTGGGATTACAGGCGTGAGCCACCATGCCCAGCCCCAACCCTTTTTTTTTAAATTATATTTTATTTTATTTTGTATGTTATGTTATGTTATGTTATTTTTTTTGAGACAGTGTCTCGCTTTGTAGTTCAGGCTGGCCCTGAGCTCACTATGTAGCCCAGGCAAGCTTCGAACTCAGCAGTCCTCCTGCCTCTGCCTCCCGAGTGCTGGGATTACAGGCGTGAGCCACCACACCCAGCACTGTGGGAGGTGGTATTGATGGCTGGTGGACATGAGTCACCACACCCAGCATTGTATGATTAAATATGATCCCGGCACTGTGGGATGTGGTATTGATGGCTGGTGGATGTGAGTCACCACACCCAACATTGTATGTGGTTACCAGGGATCGAACTCAGGACCTTGCACTTGTGAGGCAGGCGCCAGAACCACTGAGTCAAATCTCCGGCCCAAAATTATTTTTTATTTTGAGAAAAGATCTAGCTAAGTCAACAAGTTGTCCAGGTTGGACTCAGGCTCCTGATCCTCCTGCCTCAGCCTCTCAGTGCTGAGATTATAACTGTATACCACAACACCGGGCTAAATTATGCAAATTTTAATTTGACAATTAAAAATCTTGTAAGTAGGGCCAGAGATTTGGCTCAGTGGTTCCTGCGCCTGCCTTGCAAGCCCAAGGTCCTGAGTTGGATCCCCGGTAACCACATACAATGTTGGGTGTGGTGACTCACGTCCACCAGCCATCAATACCACATCCCACAGTGCTGGGTGTGGTGGCTCACTCCTGTAATCCCAGCCCTCAGGAGGCAAAGACAGGAGGATCGCTGAGTTTGAGGCTTGCCTGGGCTATACAGGGAGTTCAGGGCCAGCCTGAACTACAAAGCAAGACCCTGTCTCAAAAAAAAAAAAAAAAGAAATTGTAAGTATATGATAGCCTGATATAGTATGACTTTTTTTTTTGAGACACTATGTAGTTCAGGCTGCTCTTGAGTGTACTGTGTAGTCTAGGGTGGCCTCAAATTCATGGCAATCTTCCTGCCTCAGCCTCATGAGTGCAGAGACTATAGGCCTGCACCTCTATGACTGCCTATATGATCTTTTAAATGTGATGAAAAATACCCTTTTAATGTGATGGGAAAATAGTCTTACTGATAAATTTTCTTAAAATATTTGCTTGTGAAAATTTTCTTACTTTGCATTTTTCTGGTAGAAAGATTTGTTGTTGTTTCTTCATGCATAGTATGTGATCTTTCCTACCCCAGTCACCCTCCCTTCCATTTTATCCTTTTATCTCTTCTATTCCTTTCCACTTCTCTAATAGTCTCCCTGTTACTTTCATGTCAAAAAAGTTTTAATGTGAGACTTATTTTCACTGCACTTTGTAATTCATTTCTTCTATATTTCTGGTTCTATAGGAAGAAATGGACACCAGACCAAAAGTGTCTTCTCTCCTCAATCGCATGGCCAATTACACTAATCTGACACAAGGAGCAAAGGAGCATGAAGAGGCAGAAAATATCACTGAAGGGAAAAAGAAGCCCACCAAGGTGAGGACTCAGAATAGCAAAGATCATCCAATACCAGGAACTCTTAAATGCTTGACATATGCCACGCATTTGTGGCTACTGGTGTCATAGACAAACTGTCCTGGGGTCATGTGGGGAGACGGTCCTTGGACTGTTTTAACTGTGAAAATATGCAACATTAAGTCTTGAGAAATGCTTTAGCAAATATTTGAGCAGGGTTAAAGAGACCAAGACTAGAAGGGAGCCAGGTGGAGAGGTTTGCTACTTCAGACAGCTTAGGCAGAGAAAGTCTCCTGACAAAAGAGTGCCTGAGCAGAGACCTCCCTGGTGTGGTGTTTGAGAGTGAGCCCTGCAGAAGAGCAACACTCCAGCAAGAGGGATGGGTATGGTGGGTCAGGAGCATCCTGTGCCTGGCTGCTCATGCCATCTATTGGCTGTGAGGTTGGAATTTGAGGTCGTATTCATAAGTAAAATAAATAAGACACATATGCGTAAATACCATGTTGTTTCTCTAGTATGAGGAACTAAAGGTGTAAATATAAAAATTTGTGGACACATACATATGTGTATTAAAAAATATGTAAGTACCTGTACAAAAGAAAGCTGTATATAGCTCTAGGAATAGATTTTTATAAGATAGAGGTTTATATATGCAATTTTTTTTTTTTGAGACAGGGTCTCACTTTGTAGTTAGGCTGGCTCTGAGCCTCGAACTCAGCAATCCTCCTGCCTCTGCCTCCTGAGTGCTGGGATTACAGGCGTGAGCCACTATATATATGCATTTTGAAGACAGTGCTTAAACTTACCTTTGCTTTGACATTAATATGGTAGTTAGAGAGCAAGTTTTTAATAGAAAAGATTAAAAAATTTAAAAATGGGGCCAGAGATTTAGCTCAGTGGTTCCAGTGTCTGCCTAGCAAGTGCAAGGTCCCCGGTACAATCCCCAATAACCACATACCACAATACTGGGTGTGGTGACTCAGGCCCACTAGCAATCAGTACCACATACCACAATGCTGGGCTTGGTAACTCAGACCTGTAATCCCAGACTCAGTAGGCAGAGGCAGGAGGATTGCTGAGTTCAGGGCTTGCTGGGCTACATAGTGAGCTCAGGACCAGCCTGAACTACAAAGCAAGACCATCTCTAAAAAAAAAAAAACAAAATAAAAACAAACAACAACAACAAAAAACACCACAAGAACAAAAATGAAAACAAAAAAATAAAAAAGTAAATTATAAAAAAAATCTCATATGGATGACTTAATTTTTTTTCTTCAATTTTCTTTCTAGACCCCCCAAATGGGTACCTTCATGGGTGTCTACCTCCCATGTCTACAAAATATTTTTGGAGTGATCCTCTTTCTACGTCTTACATGGGTGGTGGGCACAGCTGGAGTTCTTCAGGCCTTTGCAATTGTCCTTATCTGCTGCTGCTGCGTAAGTTTTGCATCGGCTCCTGGAGGTCATCCAGAACAGTTTGTGTTCTCAAGAGTGTGCACATTTGATGTCTTTGGGAGTAAAACAAATATTACTTGGAAAGACTTCTGATATCAATAGGAGAGATTATTCTGTTATAAAAATCTAAAGGATTTTCATTTATTTAGTGTCTATTATTCACTGCTTGCTATCTAAGATTATACAATGTGCTAGAAATTACAAAGCAGTACTTGAGCTGAAAGTAGAAGATAAATAATCTAAATCTTTGGCACTTGATAGCACCAATATTGTTAAGGAAAATGTATTAGAAAATGTGGCATGTTATTCTAGTAGGTGTAGAGAAATAGAAACTGATACTTCTTTGAGGGATGAAGCATATTTGAGTTTGATTTCATTTGCTTTTGAAGTCCTTCTGTCTTAGAAATTCAATTTTTCTTTCCAAGTCTTCTCTTCCTGTAGTGGGAGCATTCTTACCTTCCATAAATTTAAACTCCTCATTTTTATGTATCCCAGACACATCTATCGCTTTTATTATGCTTTTATTCCTGTCACTATTTTACTCTCCCATGAATTATTCTGAGCTGAATATTATAGAAGGCAGGTGCAGGTTAAGTTGACAGAGACCGTATTGTAAGTTAACAATCCTCATGTTGTGTTTTGTTTCCAGCTTCTCAGTATTGAAACTCCAAGGCTTTATTTCTCTTTGATCACATCGCACTTCTAATCAGCCACCAAGACCAATCCATTCTTTGTCTGAAATCTCACATTCAATCCTTCCTTTTTATTCTCACTACCACCATTGTACTTTTTACCACCTACTAAACTACTATAGCAAGTAGCCTACCAATCAGTCCCTCTCCCTCCAGCCACATCCTGTTTGCATGCACTCTGTACTGTGCCATTTGGTAATTACAGTCCTTTGCACTCAGGTTTTCAGTACTTGCATGTCTTCCTGAATGTTGTTTTTGTATGATAGCTAGTCTTCAGTCAGGTTTTAATCTATTTTCCAAGTTCTCTTCTTAGTTATTCCTTCTGAGTGTGTTAGGTTTTATCTTCTGTTTAGGAGATTCAAGGTGAGATCAGATGTTCCTGAGTGAAATTAAACTTTTAGCATCTAATCTACTGGTTATGATATCAAGACCTTTTTTTTTTTTTTTGAGACAGGGTCTCGCTTTGTAGTTCAGGCTTGCCCTGAGCTCACTATGTAGCCCAGGCAAGCCTGGAACTCAGCAATCCTCCTGTCTCTGCCTCCCGAGTACTGGGATTACAGGCATGAGCCACCACGCCCGGCTCAAGACCATTTTAACAGTACAGACATTCCTCATTAAATGATCCCCTTTTTAGCAACTCTTTGGACTTTCAACAGAGGTGCACTGTTCTGACTTAACTTGCTGCTCAGACTTATGATCATTTTTTTAATGCAATGCTGTATGTCTTGTTTATTGAGCCTCAGGGTCTTTCTTTGTGTAATACTATATTTTTTTGCTAATTATACAGTACTATAGCTTTATGTTCTGTTATACATTACAGTACTGCATGTAAGTTACACAAGTAAAAGCAAAGTTGTTAATTTGGAGTTTCCTTTGACCATTTCATTGTTCTGAATATTGCATTGTACATACTCTCTGTAATTCTTCATTTAAGGACCAATTCATTTAAGAACCTAGTCCCAGGAATGGAACTTAGTATATAAACAAGGAATATCCATATGTTACAGATAATAGACTGATGCAGAGTTGGGCACAATTGGGTACTATGACAAGTTCCTCCATAAAAATATAGAGTTAAATCCTTAAAAAGTGGCCTGAGGTCTACAATTAGGAAAGCAGTACAGATTGTCAACCTAACCTTCTGACATTAGTCTCCTTTCTCTTTTTTCCCCAGACAATGTTGACTGCTATCTCCATGAGTGCCATTGCCACCAATGGAGTGGTGCCAGGTGAGTAATACAAACTTGGATTTCAGGGACCGTGAGTGATTATTGTATGTTTATAAAGCCAGAGGAACAGACTTTCAACGAATGGATTAATATTTATTTGGTGAGCTGTTGTTGGTTGTTTTTGGTTGTTTTGCTTTGAGACAGAGGCTCACTATGCAGTTCAGGCTGGCCTCAACTAGCCTTGGTCCTCCCACCTAGGATTAGGGTTTGCATCACCACACCCGGCTTACTGTGTTGTTTTGTGCTACCATCTATAACAATATGTAACAGTCAATAGGTCTTTAGAATACTATTTGCCTATAGAATACCTTCTTTACAATCTATTATTTCCTAGACCTCAGAGCTGTATTTTAGTCACATTTTAGCTTCTTTTAGTTGGGATGTATTTTATTAAGCTATCTCATGCCCATATTAAATATTTCTTTTCCTGATAAAATGTGTTCCTTACTGCAGAGCATTGCATTTTCATCTTGTACTTCCCACCAGTAATCATCTTGTCAACACATTCGGGATTTTCAGAAGCCTGATACATTTACCCTACATGCTGTGTTTACTGTTCACATTTGACTTGCTTACATTCCTGTTACTCTGTCTTGCTCACCTTCCATTTTGACTTGTAGCTGGCGGCTCTTACTTCATGATTTCCCGGGCACTGGGTCCAGAGTTTGGTGGGGCTGTTGGCCTCTGCTTTTATCTTGGTACCACATTTGCAGCAGCTATGTATATCCTTGGTGCCATCGAAATTTTTCTGGTGAGTAACAATTTAATTTTAATCTGTAGTACAAAAGAGAGTTGGATTTATTTTGTTCTTTGATATCAAAGCTTCTGAGAGGTGAGCTGTAGGAATCAATGAGGTGATTGCTAACCTGTTCCTGGGCCCTGGGGAAGGGTATCAGGGATCAAACTTGGGGCCTTGTGCTTGCAAGACAGGTGCCAGAACCACTGAGTTAAGTCCTGGCCCTGTTACTGGGCTCTTAATTTAAGTATGAGACAGAAAGATTGAGGTATTCTTTTCCTGTCTCTTCCCCTGATTGCTACCACTTCACTACTTCACCTAAGTTACAGTCCAGGGAAGCAAGACTTGAGCCTGGGGAGAGGAGTTAATAAAGCTTATCTTTTTTTCATCTCTTTATCCCAATGAAATAAAATGTATTTTCATTTCTCTCTTCAATGGGATATAGTTTTTACTATTAAAAGTGTTGACAGGAGAAGTGCTATGCTAATCATTATTATTGTTTACATCCCTTTGAATAAAAATCAATTTATTCTTTTTTACTTATTTGGAAATATAGTTATTCAAATAGCATATAGGAAAAAAAAATCCATGGTATCCCATTTCTGTAGGTATTCCAGATCCATATAGGAAGTAGTGTAATTCTCCAGTCATTTTCTGTTTCAGCTTTACTTTTTTTTGAAACAGGGTCTTGCTCTGTAGTTCAGGCTGGCCCTGAGCTCACTGTGTAGCCCAGGAGAGCCTGGGACTCAGCAATCCTCCTACTTCTGCCTCCTGAGTTCTGGGATTACAGGCATCAGCCGCCACGCCCGGCATTGTGGTATGTGGTACTGATTGCTGGTGGGCCTGAGTCACCACGCCTGGTGTTGTTGTATGTGGTTACTGGGGATCAAACCAAGGATCTTTCGCCTCGTAGGCAGGAGTCAGAACCACTGAGCTAAACCTCTGGCCCTCAGCTTTATTTTCCTTCACAAGATCAGATACAAATTATTACAACTCTTTTACTTGATTAGTTTGAAAGACCTCATTTCCTTTTTTATTCCCCCCCCCAACAGGTATACATTGTCCCTCGGGCTGCCATCTTTCGCAGCGATGATGCCCTCAAGGAATCAGCAGCCATGCTTAATAACATGCGTGTCTATGGCACAGCCTTCTTGGTCCTCATGGTGTTGGTGGTCTTCATCGGAGTGCGCTATGTGAACAAGTTTGCCTCACTTTTCCTGGCCTGTGTCATTGTATCCATCTTGGCAATCTATGCGGGAGCTATCAAGTCTTCTTTTGCCCCTCCATACTTTCCGTACGTGACTATCTCTCAGTCTAGTAATTAGGTAGTCACTGAGACTGTCTGGTGGTATGGGAATTTCAAGCAGAGTTGGAAAAGTCTGAGATTTCCCCATTGGCCTGGTCAGCTGCAGGAAACCTCCCTGAAAACTGTGTGTTGTTGACCCTCTTCCTTATGTCCCAGGCACAGAACTAACAGATGGAATCATCATTCAGATGCAGATAATAGGGTTTTTCCCCACCCCCAATAACAATTATATGTATTAGAACTCTTAGTGAAGTACTTTGCAAATAGTGTCATCATTATCAGAATCCTTTGTAAGGTATTTAAATGTTGAATTCACTTTATTAATGAAAACTTTACAGTCAAATGAATCCTAAACTCTTACTTAGTTGAACTTATTATTCTATCTTAGAACTTTTAAGTGCTAAGAATTTCTACTTATAAAATAAAGGGAAAAAAAATGTCATATTATTTGCATGATATATGCCATCAGGTAGGACCAGTACCTTAAAGGGTACTTTTCCCCCACTGCTGGGGATCAAACTCAGGACCTTGCACTTACTAGGCAGATGCTGTGCCAGTGAACTAAATCTAGGGCCCTTACAGTGTATTTTTGAAATAGTGGGTTTATGTAAATTTGTCAAACACAGACTCAGCTGTTTTCCCTTCAACTAGTGCTGTTTACAGCCTTGTCATACAAATCATCTTTGAAAGTCATCTGGATCATCTAGAGCTCAAACCTGTCAGTCCTGTATTGATTTAACAAGATTACAGAAAACTTTATTTCTTTCCCTCATAGCCAGCAGTGGCTTAATGACTCACCCTAAAGTTAACCAATGGCAGAGCAAGAGCATGATCTCTTGATTTCCTGATTCCTATATAGTGTTTCTAATATAATGCCATATCATATCAATAACAGATTCTGTCATAAATGTTTAATTTGCTTGTCTGTAAAATAGTTGAAGATCCTCTTCAGAGTCTTGAATGCTCTAAAGATAACATTTTGGCTGCATCTCAGCTTGGAAAATTCCATGCCTTGGGTTCTCCTTTGGACCTTCACCCCTTTTTTGATTGGGGAGAAAGTCATAGTTCATGGTATTTTCTTTAAAGTGTTCCAGGAAAACAGACAAAAGCTTAGAAAAATATGTGAAACAAAACTGGGAACTGTTGACATTCACTGAGGCTGAGTAATAGATATGTGATTCATTTTGTATGTGTATAACCATTCTGAAGATATTAAAAGTTGTTTTGTTCTACCTAAGAAGTATTTTAACTGTGGGTGTATTATCCTTTTGTTTGTATTTAGGTCTTTGAGAACAAAAATAAAGTCAGAGAAAAGCAGTGAAATAAAAGAATACTTGTATCATCCTTTAATACCTTCATTCCACTAGATCTAGGCTTAAACTCAAAAACAGTTTTGTCCTGGTGATGTGTGTTGTTTTTATAAAAATTCTAGCCAAGCTGTTTTTTTCACCACAGTAGTCACAAGGCTTAGCATAATATTTCCAAGAGGGATTTAAGAATTTAAGCCTTTTCTGGGACCAAAAAAAGGAAATTTAAAAAAATAAGAATCAAAGGACTCAAAGATTATTTTTGATCTAACAGTTCATTAGTAGTCTAACTTTTTTTTGAGTATGAATCAGTTCTTATTTGAATTCTGTCACCACCATGTACCACCAGGATGGTCTTAGCCACAATATTTATTAGATTTCCCTAAAATTTAGTTCCTCTACCTATAATATGAGACATACTAATTCATTGTGAGATTGCTGTAAGGATTAAATTTGCAGTATATGTAAATCACCACACAGCTAGCTCTCTTCCTACCTGTAACAGTAGAGAGGAGATTGTATTGCTCCTTTACTAACCTGTTTCCTTTTTTAAAAATGTGTTTTCTTTCTCTTGCTTGATCTTTCTCCATGTTTGTTTTCAATTAGGGTCTGCATGCTGGGTAACCGCACTCTTTCATCAAGACACATTGACATTTGCTCTAAGACCAAGGAAATTAACAACATGACAGTACCATCAAAGTTATGGGGCTTCTTCTGTAATTCTAGTCAGTTTTTCAACGCAACCTGTGATGAGTACTTTGTTCACAATAACGTCACTTCAATCCAGGGCATCCCTGGCTTGGCTAGCGGTATCATTACAGGTAAGTTAAGGGGTTAGTAGACATGTGTTTTATTCCTCTGTAAGGAAACAGGTTTCACCATCTTCGACTCTGTCTGCACCACCATGGTGCTAACTCATTCCTTAGGTTTAGTACACAGCAGAATTATTTAGGATGCCTTGTAATGTTACCTATTAAAATTTACCTCCTTTGAGACTAGAGCAGAACTAGCTGGGTGTGGTGGTGCATGCCTATAATCTCAGCATCCTCAAGGCTGAGGCAGGGGAATCACTGTGAGTTCGAGACCAGCCTGGGCTACACAGTGAGTTCAAGGCCAGCCTGAACTATACAGTGAGACTCTGACTCAAAACAACAACAACAAAAAAACAAAAATGAGAGTATAGTTCAAACTAGAATAAGATAAAATTGTTTCTGCAATCCATTCCTCCTCTCTCTCTCTACCTTTCTATTTTGAGAAAAGGTCTTCCTTTGCTATTGGGGCTGTCGTCTAATTCCTGGACTCAGATGATTCTCTTGTTGCATCTTTCTTTCTTTCTTTCTTTCTTTCTTTCTTTCTTTCTTTCTTTCTTTCTTTCTTTCTTTCTTTCTTTCTTTCTTTCTTTCTTTCTTTTTCTTTCTTTCTTTCTTTTTTTCTTTCTTTCTCTGTCTGTCTGTCTGTCTGTCTGTCTCTCTCTCTTCTTTCTTTTCTTCTCTTTCGTGGTACTGGGAATTGAACATGGGACCTTGTACTTGTGAGGCAGGTGCCAGAACTACTCAGCTAAATCCCCAGCTCCATTTGTTTGGGTTTTTTTTTTTTTTTTGTGGTACCAGGGATCGAACTTGGGCCCTTGTGCTTCCAAGGTAGGTGTGGTAGGTACCACTTGAGCTAAATCTCTGGCTTCTTTTGTTTTATATGTTGCATTCTGAGTTGCTAGGACTGCAGGCATGCACTACCATATCCAAATTTTTGTGCTCTTGAAAAATTGCCAATGTTATACTTGAAATATAACTAAAACAGAACTATTTTAGTGTCACACATTTATATATGTTTTCCTAATTCAACCAAATTTCTGAAATTCTTTTAAGTGACATACATGTTGAACAAATTTCTTTGCACATTAAGCAAATTCACACTAACATGTTAAAAATAGTATAGATGATTAGTAAAAAAATAGTTGGCTTTGAGAGATACTCGGCCTAATTTTTACTAATTTTATAACAAATTTAACTATATTTGTTGCATGAAGACATCTTGTTAAATTATGTTTGAAGGGCTGGGGATTTAGCTCAAGTGATACCACGCGAAGCTTGGACACAGAAGGGCCCAACTTCAATCCCTGGTACCACAAAAAAATATATATATAAATATATATATATAATATATTAATATATATTATATATATCTTTGAAATGAAGACATTTTATTTATGTGTGTTTTATTGCCCAGTGTGTGTGTGTTAAAGAAGCAAACAACCCTTTGAAAACTGTTATAAGAGTTTAGGTTTGTGGCAGAGTGGTAGAGTGCTTGCCCAGTTATGCAAGGTTCTGGGTATGATCCCAAACACTGCAAAGATACATACAAATACATCTGTGTAAAAGAGGAGTCTGATTTTAAATGTTTGGGTGTGAAATTAAGTTTTTTTTCTTTTCCTTTTACAAGAAGGGTCTTGCTACGTATTTCAGGTGGTCTTGAACTCAACTATACAGCCAAGCCTGACCTCAAACAACAATTCTCCTGCCTCAGACTCCCCCAGTTAGTTACATTTTTACCATACTTCTTTTGATGATACTCTTTCCTTCTGCAGAGAACCTTTGGAGTAACTATTTACCTAAAGGAGAGATCATTGAAAAGCCCTCAGCCAAATCATCTGATGTCTTGGGAAGTTTAAATCACGAATATGTTCTTGTTGACATTACCACTTCCTTCACTCTTCTGGTGGGGATATTCTTTCCCTCTGTCACAGGTAAGTGACAGTGCTGATGTCCGTTTTAGAAGATTCCAGATCCAGGGAGTTATTTTTTTTGGCGGAGACAGAATTATAGTCTTAGGATTCCTAGATTGGCCTTTAGTCTTAAGTATCAGTATGAACGTCAGAGTGTCTAGGAACTGAAGAACTTTTTTAACTTTTCTTTTTCCCCTTCTCCAAAGGTATCATGGCTGGATCCAATAGATCTGGGGATCTGAAAGATGCTCAGAAGTCTATTCCCATTGGAACAATCCTTGCCATCCTGACCACATCCTTTGTCTGTATCCTTTTCATGGATCCAGTCTGAGTTGTAGTTATAGGAACATCCAGTAGAACTCGGGTGACTGTTTTAGTAAAGGTTTTTCTCTCTGCTATCTTTTTGCCAGATACTCTGCCCATTTCATGTACAACATTCAAGCCAAATTTTTATAGGATTAGTGAATTTAGCACCTTATTTTAGTGATAGAATTATTCTGATTCTTTACTTTCTGTCTGATATTAGAGGGTAAACAGCAGTTTCCTTGACCTCAGTATGGTAGATTTAAGCAATGTTGTCCTTTTTGGTGCATGTATTGAAGGGGTTGTTCTCAGAGACAAGTGAGTAGTTAAATTCAAATTCTTTGTGTGATTTTCATGACATAGGATCGTCCAGCATAGCTCTAAGACAATTATGATCTCAGAAACTCAATCTAAGGTATCAGTGATTGACTAACATTTAGCAAAAACATGTGCTGGGATAAGGGTGTAGCTCAGTGACAGGGCAGTTCCCTTTCATGTGCAAGTCCCTTTGAGAGCCAGCATGAAAAAAAGAAAGAAAAAAATGAAGAAAAGGAAGGAAGGAAGGAAGGGAGGAAAGAAAGAAGAAAGGAAAGAAAGGAGGATATAAATGTATACAGTTCCCCTTAAGGATAGTGAATAATAAGGACTAGTATGTTTCTCTTTTAAAAAGCAGCAAATTTGTGTGAATAGTAAGTACTTCCATGTATACCAAGAACTGTTGGAGAGTTAGACTAGAGTGAAGGAAGGCAAGTAAAAACACCAAAAAACCAAAACTTTGAAGTGTTTCTAGCATTTCCTTTGTAAGAGATAAATATCAAATTCTCTTTGTTTGGCATTTTGAATCAAAGCCTTAAACTTTTTATTTCCTCCAAGAAGGCTGCCAAATGTGTATTTTTTTTCCTATATATTTTTCAAAGGTATTTCTAGGCACATCTTTTCTTGAAGCCTGTTCCTTTTCACATATTATCCATCTTGGTTAATAACCTCACCATTCACCCTTCTTTCTAAAAGATGTTGTCATGGACTTTTTCCACTAATTCCTCCATCCAAGCAGTTTCTAAGCCTTGTAGAGTCCAACATTCAACCTTAATACATTTCATTATTTACCCTGCCTTGTATTCCAGTGACTTTGTACTGACCCTCAAGATTTGTTGCACTCTACCTCAGCAATGTTCCTTTTACTTGTATCACCTTTTAATCCTTCCACATTGCTGCCAGAATGACTTTTGTTTGTTTGTTTGTTTCTTTAGCTTTTTTGAGAGAGGGTCTTGCTTTGTAGTTTAGGTTTGCCCTGAACTCACTATGTAATGCAGGCAAGCCTCGAATTCACAGCAATCCTCCTGCCTCTGCCTCCCAAGTGATGGGATTATAAGTGTGAGCCACCATGCCTGGCCAGAATGACTTTTGTAAAACACAAGATTTGTTCACAAATTGCTTTTTTTAATTAATTAATTGATTTACTTATTTATTTTATTTTTTTGAGACAGGGTCTTGCGTTATAGTTCAGGCTGGCCCTGGGCTCACTGTGTAGCCTAGGATGGTCTCGAACTCACAGCAATCCTCCTGCCTCTGCCTCCCAAATATTGGGATTACAGGTGTGAACCACCATGCCCAGCATTGTGGTAATGTAGTACTGATTGCTGGTGGACATGAGCCACCACGTCTGGTATTATTGTACATGGTTACCAGGATTGAACTCAGGACCTTGCACTTGCTAGGCAGGCACCAGAACCACTGAGCTAACTCTCTGGCCCTTTACAAATTGCTTTTAAAGCTTATCATGTTGATGTGTCCCTCTCTACCTCATTCTATTCTTACCTCCCACTTTTCCTTCATAAACTCTTTGCTCCAGCCATAATTTTTTTTTTTTTTTTGAGACAGGGTCTTGCTTGTAGTTCAGGCTGGCCCTCAGCTCACTATGTAGCGCAGGCAAAACTGGAGCTCAGCAGTCCTCCTGCCTCTGCCTCCCGAGTGCTGGGATTACAGGCGTGAGCCACCACTCCAGGCATTGTGGTATGTGGTATTGATTGCTGGTGGGCGTGAGTCACCACGTCCAGCATTGTACATGGTTACCAGGATCGAACTCAGGACCTTGCGCTTGTGAGGCAGGCACCAGAACCACTGAGCTAAATCTCTGGCCCCACTCCAGCCATAATTTAAAGTTGAATGTGCCTTGTTTCAGATTACTGTTCATCCACAAGTTTGTGCTGTTTCCTTTGCCTAGAATGGGTTGCTTCTACCTAGCTGGCTCATACTTATCCTCTAAGACTAGGCCCCTCTACTGTAAAGTTTCCTGTTCTTACCTAGAGAGGGATAAACACTTTTCCCTTGTACACACAGTAGGAAGCACTGGACCTTGTATTGTACTGACCATGCTCTATTGTAGCTGCTCATTTCCATACCATTTTGCCCTACGAGACTGAGCCATTTTAGGACAGGAAGCCTAATAAACACTATGTAAATACTATTGAGAAAAATAAAATTACACAGTGTATATGTGTATGTATAAGTAGCACTATATCTGTGGTCACCACCATAGTCACTATGCCCGGTATTGTTGTATGCGGTGATTGGGGATCGAACCAGGGACCTTGCATTTGCCAGGCAGGTGCTGGAACCACTGAGCCAAATCTCCGGCCCAGATTTGATAAATTGTATCAATATAAGATTTACTGAGAGGGCCAAGGATTTAGCTTAGTGGTTCCAATGTCTTCCTGGCAAGCACAAAGTCCGGAGTTCAATATCCATTCAGTCCCCAGTACTACATACCACAAAGCTGGGCATTGTGGCTCACACCTGCAATCTCAATACTGGGAGGCAAAGGCAGGGGGATTGCCGGGAGTTTGAGGCTGGCCTGGGCTACATAGTGAGCCTCAGGGCCAGCCTGAACTACCAAGCGAGACCTTGTCTCAGAAAAAAATTACTGAGAGTGTAAATTTGACTGCCACTTTGAAACAGTATTGGTCATTGTCCCTTAAGACAATGTCCCTTAAGCAATTCTGTTTCCAGGTATATACAACAGAAATGTTTGTATTTATGAATTAAGAATCACACACAAAGGCTGGGGGATTTAGCTCAGTGGTTCCAGGGCCTGCCTAGCAAGTGCAAGGTCATTCCTTAGTACCACATTACCAAAATGCTGGACATGGTGGCTCATGCTTGTAAACTCAGCATTCGGGAGGCAGAGACAGGAAGATTGCTGAGTTCAAGGCTTGCCTGGGCTACATAGTGAGCTCAGGGCCAGCCTGAACTACAAAGCAAGACCCTATCTCAAAAAAAAAAAAAATTTTACAGTTCTGACTAAGAGAAACCAAACAAAGTGTATATTTTGTGTTTTATTTATGTAAAGTTTAAAACAGGTAAAACAATACAGTATTAAAAAGGAGTGAAGGGCTGGAGATTTAGCTCAGTCCTGAGTTCAATCCCCACATCCAATGCTGGGCATGGTGACTCACACCCACCAGCAATCAATACCACATACCACTGTGCCAGGCATGGTGGCTCACACCTGTAATCCCAGCACTCAGGAGGCAGCCTGAATACAAGCTCAGGGCCAGCCTGAATACAAAACGAGACCCTGTCTCAAAAAACAAAAAAAAAAAAACAAAACAAAAAGCAGTGAAGTGGATAGTGGAGAGGAAAAAGGGCTAGTGACTGGGAGTATGTGTAAGAATTCTGGGTGGGGGCCGGAGATTTAGCTCAGTGGTTCCAGTGCCTGCCTCACAAGTGCAAGCGCAAGGCCCTGAGTTAGATCCAGGTAACCACATACAGTGCTGTGGTGACTCACGCCAACCAGCCTTCAAGGCCACATACCACAGTACCGGGTGTGGTGGCTCATGCCTGTAATCCCAGCACTTGGGAGGCAGAGGCAGGAGGATTGCTGAGTTCCAGGCTTGCCTGGGCTACATAGTGAATTGGCCAGCCTGAACTACAAATGAGACCCTGTCTCAAATTAAAAAAAAAGAATTCTGGGTGGTGGTAGTGTTCTGCTAGTTGAAGTACATGGTAGTTACCTATTTGGTATTTATTGATAGTTACCTTGTGGTGCCCACTCACACTCCCCCACACCATCAGAGATTGAACTCATGACCTTGCACGTTGAAGGCGGGTGGCTGCACCGCTGAGATAAATCCCTGGCCCTGTACATTTTGTTTTTGCACATTACTTTTTACATACTTTAAAATGTGTTTAAATAATTCACATGGCTAATTTAATTCATCCATTAAGTTAGGAATGACTTAAATATTTACTGTTCACAGTTTGTGTATGTATGTGCCATAAGACTTGAATCTTCACATACTTCCCATGAGAACAAAATTTAATATAAACCTTTCCATTTGATAGTGATTTGAAAATATTTTGCTATATTAATCCTTTTTTAAGTTATTTCCTCCTAGGAATCTGCCATAAGGGAAAAATCTGATATGTCGGTATACACAAAGGTGTTAATCACAGGTCTGGCATGAATGTGCATATGTGCATATGTATAGTCCCACTCTCTGGGAGGTCCAGGCAGGAGGAAAGTTCAAGCCCACCCTTAGCACCTTTGTAATTTAGCAAGATACTACTTTCATTGCAGAGACTGTGAGTTCAGTCCCTAGTAATATACATACACAGACATTAATTATAGTGAAGAGTGAATAATATAAATTGATACAGAATTATTCAAAACACTAGATTTTTATTCATTTTTTAAAAATAACAATTCATATGCTTAAAAAGAACACAGAAATGCCAGGTGTGGTGGCTCACACCTGTAATCCCTGCACTCGGGAGGCAGAGGCAGGAGGATTGCTGAGTTCAGGGCTTGCCTGGGGCTACATAGTGAGCTCAGGACCAGCCTGAACTACAAAGCGAGACCCTGTCTCAAAAATAAATAAATTAATTAATTAACTCCCCCACAGAATTACAAATGCAATCAACTCATCCCTGTTTTTAAAATCATACTAAATAGACCAAAATATGCAAAGTATGCCCATTGGTAAGATTTGGGGTTTCTGTTTATCTGTGTTTTTACAATTTTTTCTAAAAGCAGATTATTTTGATAACCTGAAAGGGGAAGCTGAACTAGAGCTTAGCTTTTTTCTGGTTCTAGGATGTTGTTGGTTTGTTTGTTTTTTGTTTTGATCAAGGTCATCAATGCTTTGTTTTTGTGTGTTGGTGGTAGTGGGTATTAAACCCATGGCCTTTGGACTGAGCTGTAGTGTTAACTCTCCACATGTATGTATGTATGTATGTAAACATTAATTAATTAATTAATTAATTTGAGATGAGGTCCCAATCATAAAGTTAACCGGGCTGGGCTTGAACTTGTGATCTTTATGCCTCAGCCTCCTAGAGTGGTAGGCAAGCGCTCTCCCACTGAGCCACATGCCTTTTTTTTTGAGACAGGGTCTCGCTTTGTAGTGCAGGTTGGCCCTGAGCTCACTATGTAGCCCA